>JAVTVY010017850.1:0-71506 GCA_036873755.1 Hanleya hanleyi | reverse complement strand
AGAGAGAGAGAGAGAGAGAGAGAGAATGAAGGTTAACGTCGCATTCAGCAATATTTCAGCTATATAGCGACGATCAAACAAAATTCTAAGTATTCAATTCAAAAACTCGGTAAACTAATGCGTTAAAAAAGGTACAAACATTATGAACTCAAAATTTCAGCACGCACAGATGCCAAAAACGTTCACGAAAAATACCACACAAGAAATCTGAAATAATACCAGCTTCAAAACACAGAAATACTCAATATAATAGACGAAATTGTAAGTACAAATGACTCAATCTGACTATATCCAGGCCTGTGTCCCGTGAACAGTATATGTAAATATGAAGTTATAATTATATGTATATATCGTTCACCATTATTCCTATGTATATATATGTATATATTTTTTTCAATTTCTTTCAATGTCCCCATCGTATCTATATAACCGCCAACTGAAATGAAACACGCTATAGTTTAACACAAGGCAAAGAAGAATGGAAAAAGAAGAAGAAAAAATGATAGAACTTATGGTTTGACTGAAGTGTTTATGATATATAAACTCGAACGTGTATGCGGGTCAGTCAAGCTGAACCTCGCCGTACTACTTTCGGCTATAATCCTCAATCGTTTTTTTTTTTCAATCGCTTATATTTTCTCGATTAAAAAACCATTCAATCGCGATATCGCTTTTTATTCGAGAAAATTTTCTCGATTGAAAAACGATTGCCAGCAGAAAAAAAACCCCATTCGAGCAGCGATCGCGAATGAATCGTTTATTTTGAAGAAAAAAAACCATTCCCTCGCGCCTTGGAAAATCGCGACTTCGAGAAAATTTAACGAAATAAACGATTCATTCACTTAGAACGATAGTGAAAGCGTTGCCTAAGGACGTACTATGGACGGCCCTGAAGCAGATCAGCACACCTGGGGATGGATTAGTTCGAAGTGCAGTGCTACTGTGAACATATAAACGACCACCTTTGCCTGGCTCAAAGTTAATTTTACTATACAAACCCATCTAAAAATGACTGAGGTAAAACAAATATTTTAAAGCTTATTAATTAAGGACATTGTGGACGGCCCCTGAAATGTTGAGCCACCCTGGGATGGACTAGTTCGAAGTGCAGTGCTACTGTGAATATATAAACGACCACCTCTGTCTGGCTCAAAAGTTAATTTTACTATACAAACCCGTCTAAAAATGACTGAGGTAAAACAAATATTTTAAAGCTTATTAATTAAGGACATTGTGGACTGGACCCTGAAGCTTGAGCCACCTGAGTGATGGATTAAGTTCGAAGTGCAGTGCTACTGAACATGTAAACGGCCACCTTTGCCTGGCTCAAAAGTTAATTTTACTGTAAAAACCCGTCTAAAAATGACTGAGGTAAAACAAAATATTTTAAAGCTTATTAATTAAGGACATTGTGACGGCCCTAAAGCAATCAGAATACCCTGGTGATGGTTAGTTCGAGAAGTGCAGTGCTAGTTGTGAACATACAAACGACCACCTTTGCATGGCTCAAAGTTAATTTTACTATACAAACCCGTCTAAAGCTGACAGTGGATAAAAACAAAATGTTTTAAAGCTTATTAATTAAGGACATTGTGGACGGCCCCTGAAACGTTGAGCCACCCTGGGGATGCATAAGTTCGAAGTGCAGTGCTACTGTGAACATATAAACGACCACCTTTGCCTGGCTCAAAGTTAATTTTACTGTACAAACCCGTCTAAAAATGACTGAGGTAAAACAAGATATTTTAAAACGTATTAATTAAGGACATTGTGGACGGCCCCTAAAACGTTGAGCCACACTGGGGATGGATTAGTTCGAAGTGCATTGCTACTGTGGACATAAAAACGACCGCCTTTGCTTGGCTCAAAGTTAATTTTACAATACAAACCCGTCTAAAAATGATTGAGGTAAAACAAAATATTTTAAAGCTTATTAATTAAGGACATTGTGGACGGACCCTGAAAGCTTGAGCCACCCTGGTGATGGATTAGTTCGAAGTGCAGTGCTACTGAGAACATGTAAACGGCCACCTTTGCCTGGCTGAAAGTTAATTTTACTGTACAAACCCGTCTAAAAATGACTGAGGTAAAACAAAATATTTTAAAGCTTATTAATTAAGGACATTGTGGCCGGCCCCTAAAACGTCGAGCCACCCTGGTGATGGATTAGTTCGAAGTGCAGTGCTAGTGTGAACATGCAAACGACCACCTTTGCATGGCTCAAAGTTAATTTTACTATACAAACCCGTCTAAAGCTGACAGTGGCAAAACAAAATGTTTTAAAGCTTATTAATTAAGGACATTGTGGACGGACCCTGAAACGTTGAGCCACCCTGGAGATGGATTAGTTCGAAGTGCAGTGCTTCTGTGAACGTATAAACGACCACCTTTGCTTAGCTCAAAGTTAATTTTACTATACAAACCCGTCTAAAAATGACAGATAAAACAAAATATTTTAAAGCTTATTAATTAAGGACATTGTGGACGGACCCTGAAAGCTTGAGCCACCCTGGTGATGGATTAGTTCGAAGTGCAGTGCTACTGAGAACATGTAAACGGCCACCTTTGCCTGGCTCAAAGTTAATTTTACTGTACAAACCCGTCTAAAAATGACTGAGGTAAAACAAAATATTTTAAAGCTTATTAATTAAGGACATTGTGGCCGGCCCCTAAAACGTCGAGCCACCCTGGTGATGGATTAGTTCGAAGTGCAGTGCTAGTGTGAACATGCAAACGACCACCTTTGCATGGCTCAAAGTTAATTTTACTATACAAATCCGTCTAAAGCTGACAGTGGCAAAACAAAATGTGTTAAAGCTTATTAATTAAGGACATTGTGGACGGACCCTGAAAGCTTGATCGACCCTGGGGTTGGATTAGTTCGAAGTGCAGTGCTACTGTGAACATATAAACGACCACCTTTGCCTGGCTCAAAGTTAATTTTACTGTACAAACCCGTCTAAAAATGACTGAGGTAAAACAAGATATTTTAAAACGTATTAATTAAGGACATTGTGGACGGCCCCTAAAACGTTGAGCCACACTGGGGATGGATTAGTTCGAAGTGCATTGCTACTGTGGACATAAAAACGACCGCCTTTGCTTGGCTCAAAGTTAATTTTACAATACAAACCCGTCTAAAAATGATTGAGGTAAAACAAAATATTTTAAAGCTTATTAATTAAGGACATTGTGGACGGACCCTGAAACGTTGAGCCACCCTGGAGATGGATTAGTTCGAAGTGCAGTGCTTCTGTGAACGTATAAACGACCACCTTTGCTTAACTCAAAGTTAATTTTACTATACAAACCCGTCTAAAAATGACAGATAAAACAAAATATTTTAAAGCTTATTAATTAAGGACATTGTGGACGGCCCCTGAAACGTTGAGCCACCCTGGGGAAAAACCACACGAACAGCGCAAATCTGACGAATCAACTCAAGAGAGAGAGAGAGAGAGAGAGAGAGAGAGAGAGAATGAAGGTTTAACGTCGCATTCAGCAATATTTCAGCTATATAGCGACGATCAAACAAAATTCTAAGTATCCAATTCAAAAACTCGGTAAACTAATGCGTTAAAACAGGTACAAACATTACGAACTCAAAATTTCAGCACGCACAGATGCCAAAAACGTTCACAAAAAATACTACACAAGAAATCTGAAATAATACCAGCTTTAAAACACAGAGATACTCAAAATAATAGACAAAATTGCAAGTAAAAATGACTCAATCTGACCATATCCGGGCCTGTGTCCGGTACACAATATAATTTATGTAAATATGAAGTTCTAATTATATGTATATATCGTTCACCATTATTCCTATGTATATATATATATTTTTTCAATTTCTTTCAATATCCCCATCGTATCTATATAACCGTCAACTGAACTGAAACACGCTATAGTTTAACACAAGTCAAAGAAGAATGGAAAAAGAAGAAGAAAAAATGATAGAACTTATAGTCTGACTGAAGTGTTTATGATATATAAACTCGAACGTGTATGCGGGTCAGTCAGGCTGAACCTTGCTGTACTACTTTCGGCTATAATCCTCAATCGTTTTTTTTTCAATCGCTTATATTTTCTCGATTAAAAAACCATTCAATCGCGATATCGCTTTTTATTCGAGAAAATTTTCTCGATTGAAAAACGATTGCCAGCAGAAAAAAACCCCATTCGAACAGCGATCGCGAATGAATCGTTTATTTTGAAGAAAAAAACCCATTCCCTCGCGCCTTGGAAAATCGCGACTTCGAGAAAATTTGACGAAATAAACGATTCATTCGCGAACGATAATTGAAAACGGTGCCTAAGGACATTATGGACGACCCCTGAAACGTTGAGCCACCCTGGGGAAGGATTAGTTCGAAGTGCAGTGCTACTGTGAACATACAAAGGACCACCTCTGCCTAGCTCAAAGTTAATTTTACTATACAAACCCGTCTAAAAATGACAGATAAAACAAAATATTTTAAAGCTTATTAATTAAGGACATTGTGGACGGACCCTGAAAGCTTGAGCCACCCTGGTGATGGATTAGTTCGAAGTGCAGTGCTACTGAGAACATGTAAACGGCCACCTTTGCCTGGCTCAAAGTTAATTTTACTGTAAAAACCCGTCTAAAAATGACTGAGGTAAAACAAAATATTTTAAAGCTTATTAATTAAGGACATTGTGGCCGGCCCCTAAAACGTCGAGCCACCCTGGTGATGGATTAGTTCGAAGTGCAGTGCTAGTGTGAACATACAAACGACCACCTTTGCATGGCTCAAAGTTAATTTTACTATACAAACCCGTCTAAAGCTGACAGTGGCAAAACAAAATGTTTTAAAGCTTATTAATTAAGGACATTGTGGACGGACCCTGAAAGCTTGATCGACCCTGGGGTTGGATTAGTTCGAAGTGCGGTGCTACTGTGAACATATAAACGACCACCTTTGCCTGGCTCAAAGTTAATTTTACTGTACAAACCCGTCTAAAAATGACTGAGGTAAAACAAGATATTTTAAAACGTATTAATTAAGGAGATTGTGGACGGCCCCTAAAACGTTGAGCCACACTGGGGATGGATTAGTTCGAAGTGCATTGCTACTGTGGACATAAAAACGACCGCCTTTGCTTGGCTCAAAGTTAATTTTACAATACAAACCCGTCTAAAAATGATTGAGGTAAAACAAAATATTTTAAAGCTTATTAATTAAGGACATTGTGGACGGACCCTGAAACGTTGAGCCACCCTGGAGATGGATTAGTTCGAAGTGCAGTGCTTCTGTGAACGTATAAACGACCACCTTTGCTTAGCTCAAAGTTAATTTTACTATACAAACCCGTCTAAAAATGACAGATAAAACAAAATATTTTAAAGCTTATTAATTAAGGACATTGTGGACGGCCCCTGAAACGTTGAGCCACCCTGGGGATGGATTAGTTCGAAGTGCAGTGCTACTGTGAACATATAAACGCCCACCTCTGTCTGGCTCAAAGTTAATTTTACTGTACAAACCCGTCTAAAAATGACTGAGGTAAAACAAGATATTTTAAAGCTTATTAATTAAGGACATTGTGGACGGCCCCTGAAACGTTGAGCCACCCTCGGAATGGATTAGTTCGAAGTGCAGTGCTACTGTGAACATATAAACGACCACCTTTGCATGGCTCAAAGTTAATTTTACTATACAAACCCGTCTAAAGCTGACAGTGGCAAAACAAAATGTTTTAAAGCTTATTAATTAAGGACATTGTGGACGGACCCTGAAAGCTTAAAATATTTTGTTTTACCTCAGTCATTTTTAGACGGACTTTTATAGTAAAATTGACTTTGAGCCAGGCAAAGGTGGTCGTTTATATGTTCACAGTAGCACGCACTTCGAATTAATCCCTCCCCAGGGTGGCTGAACGTTTCTGGGGCCGTCCACAATGTCCCTAATTGATAAGCTATAAACTATTTTGTTTTGCCTCCATCACTTTTAGACGGGTTTGTATAGTAAAATTAACTTTGAGCCAGGAAAAGATGGTCGTTTATATGTTCATAGTAGCACTGCACTTCGAACTAATCCAGCCCCATGTTGGCTCAACGTTTCAGGGCCATCCACAATGTCCTTAATTAATTGGGTTTCAAATATTTTGTTTTACCTCAGTCAGTTTTAGAGGGGTTTGTACAGTAAAATTAACTTTGAGCCAGGCAAAGTTGGTCGATTATATGTTCGAATTAGCACTGTACTTTGAACTAATCCACCCACAAGGTGGCTCATCGTTTCAGGGGCCGTCCACAATGTTCTGAATTAATAAGATTTAAAATCTTTTGTTTTTTTCTCCATCATTTTTAGACGGGTTTGTATAGTAAAATTAACATTGAGCCAGGCAAAGGTGGTCGTTTATATGTCCACAGTAGCACTCCACTTCGAACTAATCCATCCCCAAGGTGGCTCAACATTTCAAGGGCCGTCCACAAATGTCCTTAATTAATAAGCTTAAAATATTTTGTTTTACCTCAGTCATTTTTAGACGGACTTTTATAGTAAAATTAACTTTGAGCCAGGCAAAGGTGGTCGTTTATATGTTCACATTAGCAATTCACTTCCAACTTATGCATTCCCAGGGTGGCTTAACGTTTCAGGGGCCGTCCACAATGTCCTTAATTAATAAGCTTTAAAATATTTTGTTTTACCTCAGTCATTTTTAGACGGATTTGTACAGTAAAATTAACTTTGAACCAGGCAGAGGTGGTCGTTTGTATGTTCACAGTAGCACTGCACTTCGAACTATTCCATACCCAGCGTGGCTCAACGTTTCAGGGGCCTTCCACAATGTTCTTAATTAATAAGCTTTAAAATATTTTGTTTTATCTCCATCATTTTTGGGCGGGTTTGTATAGTAAAATTAACTTTGAGCCAGGCAAAGGTGGTCGTTTGTATGTTCACAGTAGCACTGCATTCGAACTAATCCATCCCCAGGGTGGCTCAATGTTTCAGGGACCGTCCACAATGTCCTTAATTAATAAACTTTAAATATTTTGTTTTACCTCAGTCATTTTAAGACGGACTTTTATAGTAAAATTAACCTTGAGCCAGGCAAAGGTGGTCGTTTATATGTTCACATTAGCACTTCACTTCCAATTTATGCATACCCAGGGTGGCTTAACGTTTCAGGGGCCGTCCACAATGTCCTTAATTAATAAGCTTTAAAATATTTTGTTTTACCTCAGTCATTTTTAGACGGATTTGTACAGTAAAATTAACTTTGAACCAGGCAGAGGTGGTCGTTTATATGTTCTCAGTAGCGCTGCACTTCGAACTAATCTATCCCCATGGTGGCTCAACGTTTCAGGGGCCGTCCACAATGTCCTTAATTAATAAGATTAAAATATTTTGTTTTACCTCAGTCATTTTTAGACGGACTTTTATAGTAAAATTAAATTTGAGCCAGGCAAAGCTGGTCGTTTATATGTTCACAGAAGCACTGCGCTTCGAACTAATCCATTCCCAGGGTGGGTCAACGTTTCAGGGGCCGTCTACAATGTCCTTAATTGATAAGCTTTAAAATATTTTGTTTTACCTCAGTCATTTTTAGACGGACTTTTATAGTAAAATTAACTTTGAGCCAGGCAAAGCTGGTCGTTTATATGTTCACAGAAGCACTGCGCTTCGAACTAATCCATTCCCAGGGTGGGTCAACGTTTCAGGGGCCGTCTACAATGTCCTTAATTGATAAGCTTTAAAATATTGTTTAACCTCAGTCATATTTAGACGGGTTTGTATAGTAAAATTAACATCGAGCCAGGCAAAGGTGGTCGTTTGTATGTTCACAGTAGCACTGCACTTCGAACTATTCCATACCCAGCGTGGTTCAACGTTTCAGGGGCCTTCCACAATGTTCTTAATTAATAAGCTTTAAAATATTTTGTTTTATCTCCATCATTTTTGGACGGGTTTCTATAGTAAAATTAACTTTGAGCCAGGCAAATGTGGCCGTTTATATGTTCACAGTAGCACTGCACTTCGAACTAATCCATCCCCAGGGTGTCTCAACCTTTCAGGGGCCGTCCACAATGTCCTTAATTAATAAGCTTTAAAATATTTTGTTTTACCTCAGTCAGTTTTAGACGGGTTTGTACGGTAAAATTACATTTGAGCCAGGCAAAGGTGGTCGTTTATATGTTCACAGTAGCACTGCACTTCGAACTAATCCATCCCCAGGGTGGCTTAACGTTTCAGAGGCCGTCCACAATGTCCTTAATTAATAAGCTTTAAAATAATTTGTTTTATCTCCATAATTTTTAGACGGGTTTGTATAGTAAAATTAACTTTGAGCCAGGCAAAGCTGGTCGTTTATATGTTCACAGAAGCACTGCGCTTCGAACTAATCCATTCCCAGGGTGGGTCAACGTTTCAGGGGCCGTCTACAATGTCCTTAATTGATAAGCTTTAAAATATTTTTTTACCTCAGTCATATTAGACGGGTTTGTATAGTAAAATTAACATTGAGCCAGGCAAAGGTGGTCGTTTGTATGTTCACAGTAGCACTGCACTTCGAACTATTCCATACACAGCGTGGCTCAACGTTTCAGGGGCCGTTCACAATGTCCTTCATTAATAAGCTTTAAAATATTTTGTTTTATCTCCATTTTTAGACGGGGATTGTATAGTAAAATTAACTTTGAACCAGGCAAAGGCGGTCGTTTATATGTTCACAGTAGCCCTGCACTTCGAAATAATCCATCCCTAGGGTGGCTCAACCTTTCAGGGGCCGTCCACAAATGTCCTTAATTAATAAGCTTTAAAATATGTTTTTACCTCAGTCATATTTAGACGGGTTTCTATAGTTAAATTAACTTTGAGCCAGGCAAAGGGGGTCGTTTGTATGTTCTCAGTAGCACTGCACTTCGAACTATTCCATACCCAGCGTGGCTCAACGTTTCAGGGGCTGTCCACAATGTCCTTATTTAATAAGCTTTAAACTATTCTGTTTTACCTCAGTCATATTTAGACGGGTTTGTATAGTAAAATTAGCATTGAGCCAGGCAAAGGTGGTCGTTTGTATGTTCACAGTAGCACTGCACTTCGAACTATTCCATATCCAGCGTGGCTCAACGTTTCAGGAGCCGTCCACAATGTCCTTCATTAATAAGCTTTAAAATATTTTGTTTTATCTCCATCATTTTTAGACGGGGATTGTATAGTAAAATTAACTTTGAACCAGGCAAAGGCGGTCGTTTATATGTTCACAGTAGCCCTGCACTTCGAAATAATCCATCCCTAGGGTGGCTCTATCTTTCAGGGGCCGTCCACAAATGTCCTTAATTAATAACCTTTAAAATATGTTTTTACCTCAGTCATATTTAGACGGATTTCTATAGTAAAATTAACTTTGAGCCAGGCAAAGGGGGTCGTTTGTATGTTCTCAGTAGCACTGCACTTCGAACTATTCCATACCCAGCGTGGCTCAACGTTTCAGGGGCCGTCCACAATGTCCTTAATTAATAAGCTTAAAATATTTTGTTTTACCTCAGTCATTTTTAGACGGACTTTTATAGTAAAATTAACTTTGAGCCAGGCAAAGGTGGTCGTTTATATGTTCACATTAGCACTTCACTTCCAACTTATGCATACCCAGGGTGGCTCAACGTTTCAGGGGCCGTCCACAATGTCCTTAATTAATAAGCTTTAAAATATTTTGTTTTACCGAAGTCATTTTTAGACGGATTTGTATAGAAAAAGTAACTTTGAGCCAGGCAAAGGTGGCCCTTAGTATGTTCACAGTAGCACTGCACTTCGAACTAATCCATTCCCAGGGTGGCTCAACGTTTCAGGGGCCGTCCACAATGTTCTTAATTAATAAGCTATAAAATATTTTGTTTTATCTCCATCATTTTTAGACGGGTTTGTATAGTAAAATTGACTTTGAGCCAGGCACAGGTGGTCGTTTGTATGTTCACAGTAGCACTGCATTCGAACTAATCCATCCCCAGGGTGGCACAACGTTTCAGGGGCCGTCCATAATGGCCTTAATTAATAAGCTTTAAAATATGTTTTTACCTCAGTCATATTTAGACGGGTTTCTATAGTAAAATTAACTTTGAGCCAGGCAAAGGGGGTCGTTTGTATGTTCTCAGTAGCACTGCACTTCGAACTATTCCATACCCAGCGTGGCTCAACGTTTCAGGGGCCGTCCACAATGTCCTTAATTAATAAGCTTTAAACTATTTTGTTTTACCTCAGTCAGTTTTAGACGGATTTGTACGGTACAATTAAATTTGAGCCAGGCAAAGGTGGTCGTTTATATGTTCACAGTAGCACTGCACTTCGATCTAATCCATCCCCAGGGTGGCTTAACGTTTCAGAGGCCGTCCACAATGTCCTTAATTAATAAGCTTTAAAAGAATTTGTTTTATCTCCATAATTTTTAGACGGGTTTGTATAGTAAAATTGACTTTGAGCCAGGCACAGGTGGTCGTTTGTATGTTCACAGTAGCACTGCATTCGAACTAATCCATGCCCAGGGTGGCTCAACGTTTCAGGGACCGTCCACAATGTCCTTAATTAATAAGCTTTAAATATTTTGTTTTACCTCAGTCATTTTAAGACGGAGTTTTATAGTAAAATTAACCTTGAGCCAGCCGAAGGTGGTCGTTTATATGTTCACATTAGCACTGCACTTCGAACTAATCCATCCCCAGGGTGGCTCAACGTATCAGGGGCCGTCCACAATGTCCTTAATTAATAAGCTTTAAAATATTTTGTTTTACCTCAGTCATCTTTAGACGGGTTTGTACGGTAAAATTTACTTTGAGCCAGGCAAAGTTGGTCGATTATATGTTCGCATTAGCACTGTACTTTGAACTAATCCATCCCCAGGGTGGCTCATCGTTTCAGGGGCCGTCCACAATGTCTTTAATTAATAAGCTTTAAAATCTTTTTTTTCTCCATCATTTTTAGACGGGTTTGTATAGTAAAATTAACTTTGAGCCAGGCAAAGGTGGTCGTTTATATGTCCACAGTAGCACTGCACTTCGAACTAATCCATCCCCAAGGTGGCTCAACATTGCAGGGGCCGTCCACAATGTCCTTACTTAATAAGCTTAAAATATTTTGTTTTGTCTCAGTAATTTTTAGACGGACTTTTATAGTAAAATTAACTTTGAGCCAGGCAAAGGTGGTCGTTTATATGTTCACATTAGTACTGCACTTCCAACTTATGTATACCCTGGGTGGCTCAACGTTTCAGGGGCCGTCCACAATGTCCTTAATTAATAAGCTTTAAAAGATTTTGTTTTACCTCAGTCATTTTTAGACGGGTTTGTACAGTAAAATTAACTTTGAGCCAGGCAAAGGTGGTCGTTTATATGTTCACATTAGCACTGGACTTCCAACTTATGCATCCCCAGGGTGGCTCAACCTTTCAGGGGCCGGCCACAATGTCCTTAATTAATAAGCTTTAAAATATTTTGTATTACCTCAGTCATTTTTAGACGGATTTGTATAGTAAAATTAACTTTGAACCAGGCAAAGGTGGTCCTTAGTATGTTCACAGTAGCACTGCACTTCGAACTAATGCATTCCCAGGGTGGCTCAACGTTTCAGGGGCCGTCCACAATGTTCTTAATTAATAAGCTATAAAATATTTTGTTTTATCTCCATCATTTTTAGACGGGTTTGTATAGTAAAATTGACTTTGAGCCAGGCACAGGTGGTCGTTTGTATGTTCACAGTAGCACTGCATTCCAACTAATCCATCCCCAGGGTGGCACAACGTTTCAGGGGCCGTCCATAATGTCCTTAACTAATAATCTTTAAAATATTTTGTTTTACCTCAGTCATTTTTAGACGGGTTTGTTCAGTAAAACTAACTTTGAGCCAGGCGAAGGTGGTCGTTTATATGTTCACATCAGCACTGCACTTCGAACGAATCCGTTCCCAGGGTGGCTTAACGTTTCAGGGGCCGTTCACAATGTTCTTAATTAATAAGCTGTAAAATATTTTCTTTTATCTCCATCATATTTAGACGGGTTTGTATAGTAAAATTGACTTTGAGCCAGGCACAGGTGGTCGTTTGTATGTTCACAGCAGCACTGCATTCGAACTAATCCATCCCCAGGGTGGCTCAATGTTTCAGGGACCGTCCACAATGTCCTTAATTAATAAGCTTTAAATATTTTGTTTTACCTCAGTCATTTTAAGACGGACTTTTATAGTAAAATTAACCTTGAGCCAGGCGAAGGTGGTCGTTTATATGTTCACATTAGCACTGCACTTCCAACTCATGCATACACAGGGTGGCTGAACGTTTCAGGGGCCGTCCACAATGTCCTTAATTAATAAGCTTTAAAATACTTTGTTTTACCTCAGTCATTTTCAGACGGGTTTGTATAGTAAAATTAACTTTGAGCCAGGCAAAGGTGGTCGTTTATATGTTCACAGTAGCACTGCACTTCGAACTAATGCATCTCCAGGGTGGCTCAACGTTTCATGGCCGTTCACAATGTCCATAATCAATAATCTTTAAAATATTTTGTTTTACCTCAGTCATTTTTAGACCGGTTTGTATGGTAAAATTAACTTTGATCCAGGCAAATGTGGTCGTTTATATGTTCACAGTAGCACTGCACTTCGAATTAATCCATCCCCAGGGTGGCTCAACGTATCAGGGGCCGTCCACAATGTCCTTAATTAATAAGCTTTAAAATATTTTGTTTTACCTCAGTCATCTTTAGACGGGTTTGTACGGTAAAATTTACTTTGAGCCAGGCAAAGTTGGTCGATTATATGTTCGCATTAGCACTGTACTTTGAACTAATCCATCCCCAGGGTGGCTCATCGTTTCAGGGGCCGTCCACAATGTCTTTAATTAATAAGCTTTAAAATCTTTTTTTTCTCCATCATTTTTAGACGGGCTTGTATAGTAAAATTAACTTTGAGCCAGGCAAAGGTGGTCGTTTATATGTCCACAGTAGCACTGCACTTCGAACTAATCCATCCCCAAGGTGGCTCAACATTGCAGGGGCCGTCCACAATGTCCTTAATTAATAAGCTTAAAATATTTTGTTTTGCCTCAGTCATTTTTAGACGGACTTTTATAGTAAAATTAACTTTGAGCCAGGCAAAGGTGGTCGTTTATATGTTCACATTAGCACTGCACTTCCAACTTATGTATACCCAGGGTGGCTCAACGTTTCAGGGGCCGTCCACAATGTCCTTAATAAATAAGCTTTAAAAGATTTTGTTTTATCTCAGTCATTTTTAGACGGGTTTGTACAGTAAAATTAACTTTGAGCCAGGCAAAGGTGGTCGTTTATATGTTCACATTAACACTGCACTTCCAACTTATGCATCCCCAGGGTGGCTCAACCTTTCAGGGGCCGGCCACAATGTCCTTAATTAATAAGCTTTAAAATATTTTGCATTACCTCAGTCATTTTTAGACGGATTTGTATAGTAAAATTAACTTTGAACCAGGCAGAGGTGGTCGTTTATATGTTCTCAGTAGCGCTGCACTTCGAACTAATCTATCCCCATGGTGGCTCAACATTTCAGGGGCCGTCCACAATGTCCTTAATTAATAATCTTTAAAATATTTTGTATTACCTCAGTCATTTTTAGACGGATTTGTATAGTAAAATTAACTTTGAACCAGACAGAGGTGGTCGTTTTTATGTTCTCAGTAGCGCTGCACTTCGAACTAATCTATCCCCATGGTGGCTCAACGTTTCAGGGGCCGTCCACAATGTCCTTAATTAATAAGCTTTAAAATATTTTGCTTTGCCTCAGTCATTTTTAGACGCGTTTGTATAGTAAAATTAACTTTGAGCCAGGCAAAGGTGGTCGTTTATATGTTCACAGTAGCACGCACTTCGAATTAATCCCTCCCCAGGGTGGCTGAACGTTTCTGGGGCCGTCCACAATGTCCCTAATTGATAAGCTATAAACTATTTTGTTTTGCCTCCATCACTTTTAGACGGGTTTGTATAGTAAAATTAACTTTGAGCCAGGAAAAGATGGTCGTTTATATGTTCATAGTAGCACTGCACTTCGAACTAATCCAGCCCCATGTTGGCTCAACGTTTCAGGGCCATCCACAATGTCCTTAATTAATTGGGTTTCAAATATTTTGTTTTACCTCAGTCAGTTTTAGAGGGGTTTGTACAGTAAAATTAACTTTGAGCCAGGCAAAGTTGGTCGATTATATGTTCGAATTAGCACTGTACTTTGAACTAATCCACCCACAAGGTGGCTCATCGTTTCAGGGGCCGTCCACAATGTTCTGAATTAATAAGATTTAAAATCTTTTGTTTTTTTCTCCATCATTTTTAGACGGGTTTGTATAGTAAAATTAACTTTGAGCCAGGCAAAGGTGGTCGTTTATATGTTCACAGTAGCACTGCACTTCGAATTAATCCCTCCCCAGGGTGGCTGAACGTTTCAGGGGCCGTCCACAATGTTCCTAATTGATAAGCTTTAAAATATTTTGTTTTGCCTCCATCACTTTTAGACGGGTTTGTATAGTAAAATTAACTTTGAGCCAGGCAAAGGTGGTCTTTGTATGTTCACAGTAGCACTGCACTTCGAACTAATCCAGCCCCTGGTCAACGTTTCAGGGCCATCCACAATGTCCTTAATTAACAAATATTTTGTTTTACCTCAGTCATTTTAGAGGGGTTTGTACAGTAAAATTAACTTTGAGCCAGGCAAAGTGGTCATGTTCAATTAGCACTGCACTTCGAACTAATCCATTCCCAGGGTGGCTCAACGTTTCAGGGGCCGTCCACAATGTCCTTAATTAATAAGCTTTAAAATCTTTTGTTTTTTTCTCCATCATTTTTAGACGGGTTTGTATGGTAAAATTAACTTTGAGACAGGCAAAGGTGGTCGTTTATATGTCCACAGTAGCACTGCACTTCGAACTAATCCATCCCTAAGGTGGCTCAACATTTCAGGGGCCGTCCACAATGTCCTTAATTAATAAGCTTAAAATATTTTGTTTTACCTCAGTCATTTTTAGACGAAATTTTATAGTAAAATTAACTTTGAGCCAGGCAAAGGTGGTCGTTTATATGTTCACATTTGCACTGCACTTCCAACTTATGCATACCCAAGGTGGCTCAACGTTTCAGGGGCCGTCCACAATGTCCTTAATTAATAAGCTTTAAAATATTTTGTTTTATATCAGTCATTTTCAGACGGATTTGTACCGTAAAATTAACTTTGAGCCAGGCAAAGGTGGTCGTTTATATGTTCACAGTAGCACTGCACTTCGAACTAATCCATCCCCATGTTGGCTCAACGTTTCAGGGCCATCCAGAATGTCCTTAATTAATAAGCTTTCAAATATTTTGTTTTGCCTCAGTCAGTTTTAGACGGATTTGTATAGTAAAATTAACGTTGAACCAGGCAGAGGTGGTCGTTAATATGTTCTCAGTAGCGCTGCACTTCGAACTAATCTATCCCCATGGTGGATCAAGTTACGTTTCAGGGGTCGTCCACATTGTCCTTAATTAATAAGCTTTAAAATATTTTGTTTTTCCTCAGTCATTTTTAGACGGGTTTGTATAGTAAAATTAACTTTGAGCCAGGCAAAGGTGGTCGTTTGTATGTTCACAGTAGCACTGCACTTCGAACTAATCCATACCCAGGTGGCTCAACGTTTCAGGGGCCGTCCACAATGTCCTTAATTAATAAGCTTTAAAATATTTTGTTTTATCTCCATCATTTTTAGACGGGGATTGTATAGTAAAATTAACTTTGAGCCAGGCAAAGCTGGTCGTTTATATGTTCACAGTAGCACTGCGCTTCGAACTAATCCATTCCCAGGGTGGGTCAACGTTTCAGGGGCCGTCTACAATGTCCTTAATTGATAAGCTTTAAAATATTTTTTTTACCTCAGTCATATTTAGACGGGTTTGTATAGTAAAATTAACTTTGAGCCAGGCAAAGGTGGTCGTTTGTATGTTCACAGTAGCACTGCATTCGAACTAATCCATCCCCAGGGTGGCTCAATGTTTCAGGGCCGTCCACAATGTCCTTAATTAATAAACTTTAAATATTTTGTTTTACCTCAGTCATTTTAAGACGGACTTTTATAGTAAAATTAACCTTGAGCCAGGCAAAGGTGGTCGTTTATATGTTCACATTAGCACTTCACTTTCAACTTATGCATACCCAGGGTGGCTTAACGTTTCAGGGGCCGTCCACAATGTCCTTAATTAATAAGCTTTAAAATATTTTGTTTTACCTCAGTCATTTTTAGACGGATTTGTATAGTAAAATTAACTTTGAACCAGGCAAAGGTGGTCGTTTATATGTTCACAGTAGCACTGCACTTCGAACTAATCCATCCCCAGGGTGGCTCAACGTTTCAGGGGCCGTCCACAATGTCCTTAATTAATAAGCTTTAAAATATTTTGTTTTTCCTCAGTCATTTTTAGACGGGTTTTATAGTAAAATTAACTTTGAGCCAGGCAAAGGTGGTCGTTTGTATGTTCACAGTAGCACTGCACTTCGAACTAATCCATCCCCAAGGTGGCTCAACATTTCAGGGGCCGTCCACAATGTCCTTAATTAATAAGCTTAAAATATTTTGTTTTACCTCAGTCATTTTTAGACGGACTTTTATAGTAAAATTAACTTTGAGCCAGGCAAAGCTGGTCGTTTATATGTTCACAGAAGCACTTTGAACTATCCATTCCCAGGGTGGGTCAACGTTTCAGGGGCCGTCACAATGTCCTTAATTGATAAGCTTTAAAATATTGTTTACCTCAGTCATTTTAGACGGGTTTGTATAGTAAAATTAACATGAGCCAGGCAAAGGTGGTCTTTGTATGTTCACAGTAGCACTGCACTTCGAACTATTCCATACCCAGGTGGCTCAACGTTTCAGGGGCCGTCCACAATGTTCTTAATTAATAAGCTTTAAAATATTTTGTTTTATCTCCATCATTTTTAGACGGGTTTCTATAGTAAAATTAACTTTGAGCCAGGCAAAGGTGGTCGTTTATATGTTCACAGTAGCACTGCACTTCGAACTAATCCATCCCCAGGTGGCTCAACGTTTCAGGGGCCGTCCACAATGTCCTTAATTAATAAGCTTTAAAATATTTTGTTTTACCTCAGTCATTTTTAGACGGGTTTGTATAGTAAAATTAACTTTGAGCCAGGCAAAGGTGGTCGTTTATATGTTCACAGTAGCACTGCACTTCGAACTAATCCATCCCCAGGGTGGCTTAACGTTTCAGAGGCCGTCCACAATGTCCTTAATTAATAAGCTTTAAAATAATTTGTTTTATCTCCATAATTTTTAGACGGGTTTGTATAGTAAAATTAACTTTGAGCCAGGCAAAGCTGGTCGTTTATATGTTCACAGAAGCACTGCGCTTCGAACTAATCCATTCCCAGGGTGGGTCAACGTTTCAGGGGCCGTCTACAATGTCCTTAATTGATAAGCTTTAAAATATTTTTTTACCTCAGTCATATTTAGACGGGTTTGTATAGTAAAATTAACATTGAGCCAGGCAAAGGTGGTCGTTTGTATGTTCACAGTAGCACTGCACTTCGAACTATTCCATACCCAGCGTGGCTCAACGTTTCAGGGGCCGTTCACAATGTCCTTCATTAATAAGCTTTAAAATATTTTGTTTTATCTCCATCATTTTAGACGGGCATTGTATAGTAAAATTAACTTTGAATCAGGCAAAGGCGGTCGTTTATATGTTCACAGTAGCCCTGCACTTCGAAATAATCCATCCCTAGGGTGGCTCAACCTTTCAGGGGCCGTCCACAAATGTCCTTAATTAATAAGCTTTAAAATATGTTTTTACCTCAGTCATATTTAGACGGGTTTCTATAGTTAAATTAACTTTGAGCCAGGCAAAGGGGGTCGTTTGTATGTTCTCAGTAGCACTGCACTTCGAACTATTCCATACCCAGCGTGGCTCAACGTTTCAGGGGCTGTCCACAATGTCCTTATTTAATAAGCTTTAAACTATTTTGTTTTACCTCAGTCATATTTAGACGGGTTTGTATAGTAAAATTAACATTGAGCCAGGCAAAGGTGGTCGTTTGTATGTTCACAGTAGCACTGCACTTCGAACTATTCCATACCCAGCGTGGCTCAACGTTTCAGGAGCCGTCCACAATGTCCTTCATTAATAAGCTTTAAAATATTTTGTTTTATCTCCATCATTTTTAGACGGGGATTGTATAGTAAAATTAACTTTGAACCAGGCAAAGGCGGTCGTTTATATGTTCACAGTAGCCCTGCACTTCGAAATAATCCATCCCTAGGGTGGCTCTACCTTTCAGGGGCCGTCCACAAATGTCCTTAATTAATAACCTTTAAAATATGTTTTTACCTCAGTCATATTTAGACGGATTTCTATAGTAAAATTAACTTTGAGCCAGGCAAAGGGGGTCGTTTGTATGTTCTCAGTAGCACTGCACTTCGAACTATTCCATACCCAGCGTGGCTCAACGTTTCAGGGGCCGTCCACAATGTCCTTAATTAATAAGCTTAAAATATTTTGTTTTACCTCAGTCATTTTTAGACGGACTTTTATAGTAAAATTAACTTTGAGCCAGGCAAAGGTGGTCGTTTATATGTTCACATTAGCACTTCACTTCCAACTTATGCACACCCAGGGTGGCTCAACGTTTCAGGGGCCGTCCACAATGTCCTTAATTAATAAGCTTTAAAATATTTTGTTTTACCGAAGTCATTTTTAGACGGATTTGTATAGAAAAAGTAACTTTGAGCCAGGCAAAGGTGGTCCTTTGTATGTTCACAGTAGCACTGCACTTCGAACTAATCCATTCCCAGGGTGGCTCAACGTTTCAGGGGCCGTCCACAATGTTCTTAATTAATAAGCTATAAAATATTTTGTTTTATCTCCATCATTTTTAGACGGGTTTGTATAGTAAAATTGACTTTGAGCCAGGCACAGGTGGTCGTTTGTATGTTCACAGTAGCACTGCATTCGAACTAATCCATCCCTAGGGTGGCACAACGTTTCAGGAGCCGTCCATAATGTCCTTAACTAATAAGCTTTAAAATATTTTGTTTTACCTCAGTCATTTTTAGACGGGTTTGTTCAGTAAAACTAACTTTGAGCCAGGCGAAGGTGGTCGTTTATATGTTCACAGTAGCACTGCACTTCGAACTAATGCATCTCCAGGGTGGCTCAACGTTTCAGGGCCGTTCACAATGTCCATAATCAATAAGCTTTAAAATATTTTGTTTTACCTCAGTCATTTTCAGACGAGTTAGTATGGTAAAATTAACTTTGATCCAGGCAAATGTGGTCGTTTATATGTTCACAGTAGCACTGCACTTCTAATTAATCCCTCCCCAGGGTGCCTGAACGTTTCAGGGGCCGTCCACAATGTTCCTAATTGATAAGCTTTAAAATATTTTGTTTTGCCTCTATCACTTTTATACGGGTTTGTATAGTAAAATTAACTTTGAGCCAGGCAAAGATGGTCGTTTATATGTTCACAGTAGCACTGCACTTCGAACTAATCCATCCCCAGGGTGGCACAACGTTTCAGGGGCCGTCCATAATGTCCTTAACTAATAAGCTTTAAAATATTTTGTTTTACCTCAGTCATTTTTAGGCGGGTTTGTTCAGTAAAACTAACTTTGAGCCAGGCGAAGGTGGTCGTTAATATGTTCTCAGTAGCGCTGCACTTCGAACTAATCTATCCCCATGGTGGCTCAACGTTTCAGGGGCCGTCCACAATGTTCTTAAGTAATAAGCTTTAAAATATTTTGTTTTACCTCTGTCATTTTTAGACGGGTTTGTATAGTAAAATTAACTTTGAGCCAGGCAAAGGTGGTCGTTTATATGTTCACAGTAGCACTGCACTTCGAACTAATCCATCCCCATGTTGACTCAACGTTTCAGGGCCATCCACAATGTCCTTAATTAATAAGCTTTAAAATATTTTGTTTTGCCTCAGTCAGTTTTAGACGGATTTGTATAGTAAAATTAACGTTGAACCAGGCAGAGGTGGTCGTTAATATGTTCTCAGTAGCGCTGCACTTCGAACTAATCTATTCCCATGGTGGCTCAACGTTTCAGGGGCCGTCCACAATGTCCTTAAGTAATAAGCTTTAAAATATTTTGTTTTACCTCAGTCATTTTTAAACGGGTTTGTATAGTAAAATTAACCTTGAGCCAGGCAAAGATGGTCGTTTATATGTTCACATAGCACTGCACTTCGAACTAATCCACCCCCAGGGCGGCTCAACGTTTCAGGGGCCGTCCACAATGTCCTTAATTAATAAGCTTTAAAATATTTTGTTTTACCTTAGTCATTTTTAGACGGGTTTGTATAGAAAAATTAACTTTGACCCAGGCAAAGGTGGTCGTTTATATATTCACATTAGCACTGCACTTGCAACTTATGCATCCGCAGGGTGGCTCAACGTTTCAGGGGCCGTCCACAATGTCCTTAATTAATAAGCTTTAAAATATTTTGTTTTATCTCCATCATTTTTAGACGGGTTTGTATAGTAAAATTAACTTTGAGCCAGGCAAAGGTGGTCGTTTGTATGTTCACAGTAGCACTGCATTCGAACTAATCCATCCCCAGGGTGGCTCAACGTTTCAGGGACCGTCCACAATGTCCTTAATTAATAAGCTTTAAATATTTTGTTTTACCTCAGTCATTTTAAGACGGACTTTTATAGTAAAATTAACCTTGAGCCAGGCGAAGGTGGTCGTTTATATGTTCACATTAGCACTGCACTTCCAACTTATGCATACCCAGGGTGGCTCAACGTTTCAGCGGCCGTCCACAATGTCCTTAATTAATAAGCTTTACAAGATTTTGTTTTACCTCAGTCATTTTTAGACGGGTTTGTTCAGTAAAATTAACTTTGAGCCAGGCAAAGGTGGTCGTTTATATATTCACATTAGCACTGCACTTCCAACTTATGCATCCCCAGGGTGGCTCAACGTTTCAGGGACCGTCCTCAATGTCCTTAATTAATAAGCTTTAAATATTTTGTTTTACCTTAGTCATTTTAAGACGGACTTTTATAGTAAAATTAACCTTGAGCCAGCCGAAGGTGGTCGTTTATATGTTCACATTAGCACTGCACTTCCAACTTATGCATACCCAGGGTGGCTCAACGTTTCAGGGGCCGTCCACAATGTCCTTAATTAATAAGCTTTACCAGATTTTGTTTTACCTCAGTCATTTTTAGACGGGTTTGTTCAGTAAAATTAACTTTGAGCCAGGCAAAGGTGGTCGTTTATATATTCACATTAGCACTGCACTTCCAACTTATGCATCCGCAGGTTGGCTCAACCTTTCAGGGGCCGGCCACAATGTCCTTAATTTATAAGCTTTAAAATGTTTTGTATACCTCAGTCATTTTTAGACGGATTTGTATAGTAAAATTAGCTTTGAACCAGGCAGAGGTGGTCGTTTATATGTTCTCAGTAGCGCTGCACTTCGAACTAATCTATCCCCATGGTGGCTCAACGTTTCAGGGGCCGTCCACAATGTCCTTAATTAATAAGCTTTACCAGATTTTGTTTTACCTCAGTCATTTTTAGACGGGTTTGTTCAGTAAAATTAACTTTGAGCCAGGCAAAGGTGGTCGTTTATATATTCACATTAGCACTGCACTTCCAACTTATGCATCCGCAGGGTGGCTCAACCTTTCAGGGGCCGGCCACAATGTCCTTAATTTATAAGCTTTAAAATATTTTGCTTTACCTCAGTCATTTTTAGACGGGTTTGTATAGTAAAATTAACTTTGAGCCAGGCAAAGGTGGTACTTTGTATGTTCACAGTAGCACTGCACTTCGAACTAATCCATTCCCAGGGTGGGTCAACGTTTCAGGGGCCGTCCACAATGTCCTTAATTAATAAGCTTTAAAATATTTTGTTTTACCGAAGTCATTTTTAGACGGATTTGTATAGAAAAATTAAGTTTGAGCCAGGCAAAGGGGGTCATTTGTATGTTCTCAGTAGCACTGCACTTCGAACTATTCCATACCCAGCGTGGCTCAACGTTTCAGGGGCCGTCCACAATGTCCTTAATTAATAAGCTTAAAATATTTTGTTTTACCTCTGTCATTTTTAGACGGAATTTTATAGTAAAATTAACTTTGAGCCAGGCAAAGGTGGTCGTTTATATGTTTACATTAGCACTGCACTTCCAACTTATGCATACCCAAGGTGGCTCAACGTTTCAGGGGCCGTCCACAATGTCTTTAATTAATAAGCTTTAAAATATTTTGTTTTATCTCCATCATTTTTAGACGGGTTTGTATAGTAAAATTAACTTTGAGCCAGGCAAAGGTGGTCGTTTATATGTTCACAGTAGCACTGCACTTCGAACTAATCCAGCCCCATGGTGGCTCAACGTTTCAGGGGCCGTCCACAATGTCCTTATTTAATAAGCTTTAAAATATTTTGTTTTATCTCAGTCATTTTTAGACGGACTTTTATAGTAAAATTAACTTTGAGCCAGGCAAAGGTGGTCGTTCATATGTTCACATTAACACTGCACTTCCAACTTATGCATACACAGGGTGGCTGAACGCTTCAGGGGCCGTCCACAATGTCCTTAATTAATAAGCTTTAAAATATTTTGTTTTATCTCAGTATTTTCAGACGGGTTTGTACAGTAAAATTAACTTTGAGCCAGGCAAAGGTGGTCGATTATATGTTCACAGTAGCACTGCACTTCGAACTAATCCATCCCCATGTTGGCTCAACGTTTCAGGGCCATCCACAATGTCCTTAATTATTAAGCTTTAAAATATTTTGTTTTGCCTCAGTCAGTTTTAGACGGATTTGTATAGTAAAATTAACTTTGAGCCTGGCAAAGGTGGTCGTTTATATGTTCACACTAGCACTGCACTTCGAACTAATCCATCCCCAGGGTGGCTCAACGTTTCAGGGGACTTCCACAATGTCCTTAATTAATAAGATTTAAAATATTTTGTTTTATCTCCATCATTTTTAGACGGGTTTGTGTAGTAAAATTAACTTTGAGCCAGGCAAAGGGGGTCGTTTATATGTTCACAGTAGCACTGGATTTCGAACTAATCCATCCCCAGGGTGGTTCAACGTTTCAGTGGCCGTCCACAATGTCCTTAATTAATAAGCTTTAAAATATTTTGTTTTACCTCAGTTATTTTTTTACGGGTTTGTATAGACAAATTAACTTTGGGCCAGACAAAGGTGGTCGTTTATATGTTCACAGTAGCACAGCACTTCGAAATAATTCATTCCCAGGGTGCCTCAACCTCTCAGGGGTCGTCCACAATGTTCGTAATTAATAAGCGTTAAAATATTTTGTTTTGCTTCAGTTATTTTTAGATGGGTTTGTATAGTAAAATTAACTTTGAGCCAAACAAATGTGGTCGTTTATATGTTCACAGTAGCACTGCACTTCGAACTAATCCAAACCCAGGGTGACTCAACCTTTCAGGGGCCGTCCACCATGTCCTTAATTAATAAGCTTTAAAATATTTTTTATCACCATCATTTTTAGACGGGTTTGTATAGTAAAATTAACTTTGAGTCTAGCAAATGTGGTCGTTTATATATTCACATTAGCATTGCACTTCGAACTAATCCATCCCCAGGGTGACTCAACGTTTCAGGGGCCGTCAACAATGTCCTTAATTAATAAGATTTAAAATATTTTGTTTTACCTCAGTCATTTTTAGACGGGTTTGTATAGTAAAATTAAATTTGAGCCAGGCAAGGTGGTCGTTCATATGTTCACAGTAGCACTGCACTTCGAACTAATGCATCTCCAGGGTGGCTCAACGTTTCAGGGCCGTCCACAATTAATAAGCTTTAACATATTTTGTTTTAACTCAGTCATTTTTAGACTGGTTTGTGTAGTAAAATTAACTTTGAGCCAGGCAAAGGTGGTCGTTTATATGTTCACAGTAGCACTGCACTTCGAACTAATCCAGCCCCATGGTGGCTCAACGTTTCAGGGACCGTCCACAATGTCCTTATTTAATAAGCTTTAAAATATTTTGTTTTACCTCAGTCATTTTTAGACGGACTTTTATAGTAAAATTAACTTTGAGCCAGGCAAAGGTGGTCGTTTATATGTTCACATTAACACTGCACTTCCAACTTATGCATACCCAGGGTGGCTGAACGCTTCAGGGGCCGTCCACAATGTCCTTAATTAATAAGCTTTAAAATATTTTGTTTTACCTCAGTCATTTTTAGACTGGTTTGTGTAGTAAAATTAACTTTGAGCCAGGCAAAGGTGGTCGTTTATATGTTCACAGTAGCACTGCACTTCGAATTAATCCAAACCCAGGGTGACTCAACCTTTCAGGGGCCGTCCACCATGTCCTTAATTAATAAGCTTTAAAATATTTTGTTAACTCCATCATTTTTAGACGGGTTTGTATAGTAAAATTAACTTTGAGTCTAGCAAATGTGGTCGTTTATATATTCACAGTAGCATTGCACTTCGAACTAATCCATCCCCAGGGTGACTCAACGTTTCAGGGGCCGTCAACAATGTCCTTAATTAATAAGATTTAAAATATTTTGTTTTACCTCAGTCATTTTTAGACGGGTTTGTATAGTAAAATTAAATTTGAGCCAGGCAAGGTGGTCGTTCATATGTTCACAGTAGCACTGCACTTCGAACTAATGCATATCCAGGGTGGCTCAACGTTTCAGGGCCGTCCACAATTAATAAGCTTTAAAATATGTTGTTTTAATTCAGTCATTTTCAGACGAGCTTTTATAGTAAAATTAACTTTGAGCCGGGCAAAGGTGGACATTTATATGTTCACAGTAGCACTGCACTTCGAACTAATCCCTCCCCAGGGTGGCTGAGCGTATCAGGGGCCGTCCACAATGTCCTTGATTAATAAGCTTTAAAATATTTTGTTTTACCTCCGTCATTTTTAGATGGGTTTGTATAGAAAAATTAACTTTGAGCCAGGCAAGGTGGTCGTTTATATGTTCACAGTAACAATGCACTTCGAACTAATCCATCCCCAGGGTGGCTGAACGTTTCAGGGGCCGTTCACAATGTCCGTAATTACTAAGTTTCAAAATATTTTGTTTACTTCAGTCATTTATAGACGGGTTTGTACGGTAAAATTAACTTTGAGCCAGGCAAAGGTGGTCGTTTATATGTTCACAGTAGCACTGCACTTCGAACTAATCCATCCCCAGGGTGGCACAACGTTTCAGGGGCCGTCCACAATGTCCTTAATTAATAAGCTTTAAAATATTTTGTTTAATCTCCATCATATTTACACGGGTTTGTACAGTAAAATTAACTTTAAGCCAGGCAAAGGTGGTCGTTTATATGTTCACAGTAGCACTGCACTTCGAACTAATCCATCCCCAGGGTGGCTCAATGTTTCAGGGGCCGCCCACAATGTCCTTAGTTAATAAGCTTTAAAATATTGTTTTTACCTCAGTCATTTTTAGATGGGTTTGTATAGAAAAATTAACTTTGAGCCAGGCAAGGTGGTCGTTTATATGTTCACAGTAGCCCTGCACCTCGAAATAATCCATCCCTAGGGTGGCTCAACCTTTCAGGGGCCGTCCACAAATGTCCTTAATTAATAAGCTTTAAAATATTTTGCTTTGTCTCAGTCATTTTTAGACGGGTTTGTATAGTAAAATTAACTTTGAGTCAGGCAAAGGTGGTCGTTTATATGTTCACAGTGGCACTACACTTCGAACTAATGCATCTCCAGGGTAGCTCAGCGTTTCAGGGCCGTTCACAATGTCCATAATTAATAAGCTTTAAAATATTTCGTTTTACCTCAGTCATTTTTAGACGGGTTTGTATAGTAAAATTAACTTTGAGCCAGGCAAAGGTGGTCGTTTGTATGTTCACAGCTGCACTGCACTTCGAATTAATCTCTCCCCAGGGTGGCTGAACGTTTCAGGGGCCGTGTACAATGTTCTTAATTGATAAGCTTTAAAATATTTTGTTTTGCCTCCTCACTTTTAGACGGGTTTGTATAGTAAAATTAACTTTGAGCCAGGCAAAGATGGTCGTTTATATGTTCACTTTATTAGTGTACGTCGAACTAATGCATCCCCATGGTGGTTCAACGTTTCAGGGGCCGTCCACTATGTCCTTAATTAATAAGCTTTAAAATATGTTGTTTTACCTCAGTCATTTTTAGACGGGTTTGTATAGTAAAATTAACTTTGAGCCAGACAAAGGTGGTCGTTTGTATGTTCACAGCAGCACTGCACTTCGAATTAATCTCTCCCCAGGGTGGCTGAACGTTTCAGGGGCCGTCTACAATGTTCTTAATTGATAAGCTTTAAAATATTTTGTTTTGCCTCCTCACTTTTAGACGGGTTTGTATAGTAAAATTAACTTTGAGCCAGGCAAAGATGGTCGTTTATATGTTCACTTTAGCAGTGTACGTCGAACTAATGCATCCCCATGGTGGTTCAACGTTTCAGGGGCCGTCCACTATGTCCTTAATTAATAAGCTTTAAAATATGTTGTTTTACCTCAGTCATTTTTAGACGGGTTTGTATAGTAAAATTAACTTTGAGCCAGGCAAAGGTGGTCGTTTGTATGTTCACAGCAGCACTGCACTTCGAATTAATCTCTCCCCAGGGTGGCTGAACGTTTCAGGGGCCGTCTACAATGTCCTTAATTAATAAGCTTTAAAATATGTTGTTTTACCTCAGTCATTTTTAGACGGGTTTGTATAGTAAATTAACTTTGAGCCAAGCAAAGGTGGTCGTTTATATGTTCACTTTAGCACTGTACTTCTAACTAATGCATTCCCAGGGTGGCTCAACGTTTCAGGGGCCGTCCACAATGTCCTTAATTAATAATCTTCAAAATATTTTGTTTTATCTCGATCATTTTTAGACGGATTTGTATAGTAAAATTAACTTTGAACCAGGCAAAGATGGTCGTTTATATGTTCACAGTAGCACTGCACTTCGAACTAATCCATCCCCAGGGTGGCTCAACGTTTCAAGGGCCGTCCACAATGTCCTTAACTAATAAGCTTTACAATATTTTGTTTTACCTCTGTCATTTTTAGACGGGCCTGTATAGTAAATGAACTTTGAGCCAGGCAAAGGTGGTCGTTTATATGTTCGCTTTAGCACTGCACTTCGAACTGATGCATGCCCAGTGTGGCTCAACGTTTCAGGGGCCGTCCACAATGCCCTTAACTAATAAGCTTTACAATATTTTGTTTTACCTCAGCCAGTTTTAGACGGGTTTGTATAGTAAAATTAACTTTGAGCCAGGCAAAGTTGGTCGTTTGTATATTCACAGTAGTACTGCACTTCGAACTAATCTATCCCCAGGGTGGCTCAACATTTCAGGGGCGGTCCGCAATGTCTTTAATTAATAAGCTTTAAAATATTTTTATTAGCCTAGGTTATCTTCTGCCGGATCTGTATAGTAAAATTATCTTTGGGCCAGGCATAAGCGGTCGATTATGTGTTCGCAGTAGAACTGTAGTTCGAATCAATCCGTTGCCAGGGTGGCACATGTTTTCGGGGGCCGTCCACAATTTCCGTAATTAATTAATTTTGCAATATTTTGTTTAACCTACGTCATTGTCCTGCATATTAAAATTAGCTTTGAGTAGGGCATAGGTGGTCGATTATATGTTCACATTAGCACAGTGGTTCAAGTTTAACCTGTCCCAGGGTGGTACAAGGCTTATCAGACCGTTCACATTACGTGACCGTTCGTGAATTATATTACCAGAGTGCATGCTAGCCAGTTTTTTTTATTAGAATGAAATTTGGTTTGGAAAGAGGATGTCTCTATAGTGTTAAATGGGGCATACTTGTTTAATTTTACCCTGGAGTATTTGGATCCTTCCCAGATTTACCCAGGCACGCCACCCCCAGCCCCTTTCCTTATTGAGTTAGGATTCTGAGTCTTTCTACAATATATTTTGGAGTCAATCTCTACCATAAAATGCAAAAAAATACAAGACGGCCGATTTGATGATGCCACAGTGACGTCATATCCCAAACATATGACGTAACAGTCACGCCATATGTTAAAAACTGCTTTTTTTTTTGCTTGATTATTTTTATATTTATACTAATTTCTCCAAATAAAACTACACATTGATTTAGGAAATAATTATCTGATGCGAAATAAGATTGTTTTGGACACTTTTCTGTATAGAAAACCAAATATTTTGAAGAAAAATACGAAAATACTTTTTGGGTACTCCCTCATGGCCGCCGTTTTGAATTTACTCTTTGTTATTTGATGCTTTGATGGCAAGGGTTTGTAAAGAAGCTTAAGATGGCCACAATTTGATATGCTATAAATTCATGGAGTGTAATCTCTTACTTATTTGTCGTCTCGGAGTTACTATGGAAAGTTTGGTAGGGGGTCATAATGCCTCGATCTCTCCCCCGGCCTGGTAGAGTTAATCATTTTCCAGCGTGACACCGGGATGCGTCTACATAATACGCAGATTACTAAACATTTCAACTTATCTTGCCTTTCATTCGGGGTATGTTCATCAAGCTTTTAACAAAATAAATTTGCTTTTATCCTCTTCCATAGCTTGCTTAACTTTTCATGGCACGTAACATGTACAGCGTTAATTTTGGGCGGTTTCAATCGTCTCCGCACAATCCTATCAGTATCATATATATAGTTGTTCGACCTTTTTTGATATATTCAAATTAAAATTCTATATAACTGTATATTCGATTTATATAAATGTCTGTGAATACATGCGAATATGCGAATACACGGGAAATTGTTTGTGAACAAGCGGCAGTATATTCTTGCATGCAATGCAGCTTTTTCTGAGTTCAGTATGTCTATAAGTATATACACTCAAGACTTCGGAAAATCTGACGAATCGACGGCCGTGGATTCGCGAATCCAAGTCCGGATATTCAAAACTGGAATTGGACATCGGTAAATATGTGGCCGTGCATTCGCGAATGCACGGCCACATATTCACGCATGATTTGAATATGAATCGAATCTGAATCCGTTGCTAACTTTACCAACATGGGAAATGCCAAACTGACATTCAAAGAAATCTCAAAGGGGAGAAAAATAGAAATGATATTCCATCTAACTAAGTGGGAAAATCCAATGTGGTGTATCCTTCATACATGTAGAATAGGACAGGTGAGGAAGAGAAACTGACCTATCTGCCAGGAGAGAAATCAAAATGGCGTATCTCACATGACTAAAAATTCGAGAGTGAATGTTGAGGGGGGACTACTCAATATGTCCTGTCTGTCTCAAAGCATACCTATCTGAGAACACCTATCTGATATATCTATCTATTCAAAAGAGGGAAGATCAAACTGGCATGACATGACTAACTCAGGAGTGAATCTTGAGAAATCAGGTTCTCGTCCGATTTCTGACTGACAGAGCTTCCATGCTGGAAAACAATCGTCAACATTACAAGCGTCTGGTCCGTCATTCATAATTCAGCCGTCGTCCATTAGAGAATATCCGCGTCCATATCCAAAGACCTATTCCATATTCCATATAACAGCATTAGCACCAAATTCAAAAAGACAATCATAGTATACATAAACATAGGCTTGCTTCCTGCAAGAGAGAAGCGGTCAGCAGTTTTCAATGATGCCAGCAAGACATCATGATGTTCCAAAAATATCAAATCCGTATCGCTGATCAGTATTCTTAATCCATAATATTCGTTGTAAAGTCGTCATCTAAAGAATGATGTATCTCAGTCACGCTTTGATTGTGAATGTTCATATGAGTACCATGAGGATCTTGAAGTACATGGGTTCATACGGCCCCTAGCCCCGGGTTAAGCGGAATTAGACACAAGTTACGAAACGTAACGCCATAGATCTTGCACGCTACGCTCGTATTTTGCTATCAGCATGCGATATGTATCACCAAATTTGAGAAACTTTGAGTGGAGGCGCTTGGTGATGTAGCCCTGTTTTATGAGTTTCTGCAACAATGTTTTGTGACGTTGATTAAAATCGTCACATTTGACACAGGATCTAGCAAATGCTACTAGGCGTGATATGTATACGCCACATGCAGGTCCCACTGGAATATTACTGTCCAGAAAGGGATAGTTTACGACGTCGAAATTGTAATCATCTCTTTTGTCATACAGTCGACGTGAGAGAAGGCTCGCTTCATTTTTGTAGAGACATAGGTCTAAATATGATGTGCCTGTAGGGTTATCTGTAGTTTCCTTCACAACCACCCTGACCACCACCCTGGTCTCTGTTCAAGTTTGTGACTGTTGATCTCTTCCAACAAACCGCAGTTATTTGCTCTGTCGATCTCTCACATGAAGGATGGACCAATGAGCATGGATATGTACCAGTACATTGTAATGTTTTGATAAAGGTAGCTTGTGAAACACTGGCACAGCCATATTTAATTTTGTTCTGCACACTTCTGCAATTTTGGATGTTCGTCATCAGCTAACTTTGGAAGCGTGGTTGCACATCTTATCTTACATATGCAATAAGATGTAAGTATGGATTTCGCGATTTGCGTTTTATTGTAAATGTTATCCAGTTCTCGAGGAGCATACATGCAAGTTCGTGTGGTGGGGATTGGTATTGGGGTGAGAGGTAATTATGTGAGAACAATAGCGGTTTGTAGGGTGTCAGGCATTTGCTTTTGAAATGAGGAATTCGCACCCTGTATTACTTGTGCAAAGCCAGTGTTACGGAAGCTGGCGTATCTAATTCGGCTCAAGCCGGTGCTAGGGGCCGTGTGGATACTTCATAGTCTCCACATGAACCCCTGCAATAAAAGCGCGGCTGAGATACTAAGGGTACGTGCCAAGGGGATGTTTTCCTGTATAGTCAGTCATATGGTTGCCTTTTAGTCGCCAGGCCTCAATTTTTCCCACCTCTTGCATATCGCTCCAATTTATTACCTGTACATGGTTGGATTCTGCTGGTGGACTGTTAGTCCCCGAAGTCCGCCCTCTGTACATGTCTCTCAACAAATATATGTAGGTTTATTGTTTTGGTGGGAAATTTAAGCCGTACGTCGTCGGACTTTACAGGTTAGTTTTTCTGGGTATTTTTGCATTTACCAGGTTTACCCAATGTTGAGGCGTTTACTCCATCAGACGTCCACGATGGTCATCCATTAACATCAGAGGAGTTGTTTGAACTGATCTGTCACCGCAGCTCCCGAGCAAGCGTATCTAATTCCGCTTAAGCCGGTGGTAGGGGCCGTGTGGATACTTCATAGTCTCCACATGAACACCTGCAATAAAAGCGCGGCTGAGATACTAAGGCTACGTCCGAGAATCCACCGTATTCTCGGGTCTGAATGTTAGGTGCCGAGGGATGATTTCCTGTATAGTCATATGGTTGCTTTTTAGTCGCCAGACGTCGTCAATTTTCCCACCTCTTGCATATCGCTCCAATTTACTTTTACATTGTTTATCTCTACTTGAGGCCCCTGCCTTCCTGAGTAAATAAGCGTAGTTTGTTGAGTCAGAGATCATACAGTCAGGAAAATGTTGAAAGCTTTCTCCAACGAGAGATCCTGAAGGATCTTGGCGCCCACCATTGTCCGATAATTGTAAGCTAATGACAAGAGGATCTTTTTGTCCATTGTTACTAAGACGATTGAGTTGTAATTTTGTTTACAGAATTTCGAATCTGAGCGAAAAAGGGACACTGGAAAACACCAAGATATAATCTTTCTAAGTTTCAAGAGTTTCTAGAAACTGTGCTTATGTCGGTTGTTATAGTACATAGAGAAATGAGCAAAGTTAGTCTGAAAGTGAATGTACATGTACGGAGGATCCTTCGTCTTCGTTCTGTAGTATTTGTATTTATTTTATTTTTTGCACGTGTCATCATTGGGTACTGGAAGCGAAGAAAAATCTCTTTGACACTTTGACATACTTAAGATTTTATGATTAGGAACGAATGCTAATTCTGTTCTGTTTACTGGACTAGTTTGAGATATCTCTTTTAAGATACCATGCTCGAAAATAGTAAGATGGTACAATACTTAATACTGAAGGGATCCGGTCCGCGCAGTAATGTTGAAACTTCGAATTTGAAAGTGTCTGAATCATGATTATCTCCCTTGGATCGAAACATGCAGTAGTCTACAGTTGTCGAGTTGTGACATTGTGTCACAAGAGTGACGTCCCTTCATGTAGCTGACCCGCCGGCAGACGAAAGGGTGGGGCAGTTCACTTGCAACTGCATGGACTGAAGAAAACTGATTTAAAATTTGAAGAAATACATTTTAATTCCGAATTATTTGAACTCCTTGATATGGAAGGTGAAGATAGGGATATTCTCTATAGTCAATATATAGAATATGCCCCACCGTTTGATCAGCCGACTCTTGGGATGCAACGTCACAACTTGGGAATACCGTATTAATTTGAAGCGTATTACTTGGATTTCGAATCGGACCAAAAAAGGTATCTTGCACAACTAGGCCCCATGTGGGACCTGTGTACCAAATTTCAGAAAGATCCATGAAATATTTCCTGAGTATTCACGATAACAATGTTTCAAGGGGAAATTCAAGATGGCCACCTGGCAGCCATATTGGATTTTCGAATCGGACCTAAAAAGGTATCTTGCACAACTGGGCCACAAGGGGAATCCGTGTACCAAATTTGAGGAAGATCCATGCAATACTTCTTGAGAAATCACGATAACAAAGTTTCATGGGGAAATCCAAGATGGACGCCTGATGGACATATTGGATTTTGGAATCGGACCCGAAAAGGTATGTTGCACAACTGGACCACAAGGGCAACCTGTCTACCAAATTTGACAAAGATCCATGCAGTAGTTCCTGAGAAATCGCAATAACAAAGTTTCATGGGGAAATCCAAGATGGACGCCTGATGGACATATTGGATTTTGGAATCGAACCAGAAAAGGTATGTTGCACAACTGGACCACAAGGGCAACCTATCTACCAAATTTGGGAAAGATCCAGGCAGTACTTCCTGAGAAATCGCAATAACAAAGTTTCATGTGGAAATCCAAGATGGCCGACTGATGGACATATTGGATTTTGGAATCGAACCAGAAAAGGTATGTTGCACAACTGGACCACAAGGGCAACCTGTCTACCAAATTTGAGAAAGATCCAGGCAGTACTTCCTGAGAAATCACGATAACAAAGTTTCATGGGGAAATCTAAGATGGCCGCCTGGTGGTCATATTGGATCTTCAATTTGAACCGAAAAAGGGATCTTGCACATTTAGATCATAAGTTGAACCTGTGTACCAAATTTGAGAAAGATCCATGCAGTACTTCCTGAGAAATGACGATAAAGTTTCATGGGGAAATCCAAGATGGCCGCTTTGTGGCCATATTGGATTTTCGATTCGGACCGAAAAAGGTATGTTGCACAACTTGACCCCAAGGCGAACCTGTGTACTAAATTTGAGAAAGATTCACGTAGTAGTTCCTTAGAAATCGCGATAACAAGGTTTCATGGGGAAATCCAAGATGGCCGCCTTGTGACCATATTGGATTTTCGATTCGGACCGAAAAAGGTATTTTGCACAACTAGACCCTAAGGAGAATATGTGTACCAAATTTGAGAAAGATCCATGCAGTACTGAGAAATGACGATAACTAAGTTTCATGGGGAAATCCAAGATGACTGCCTGGTGGCCATATTGGATTTTCGGATCGGACCACAAAAGGTATCTTGCACAACTAGACCCCATGTGGGACCTGTGTACCAAATTTGAGAAAGATCCATGCAGTAGTTCCTGAGAAATCGCGATAACAAGGTTTCATGGGGAAATCCAAGATGGCTGCCAGGTGGCCATATTGGATTTTCTAATCGGACCAGAAAAGGTATCTTGCACAACTAGATCTCATGTGGGACCTGTGTACAAATTTGAAAAAAGATCCATGCAGTAGTTCCTGAGAAATCGCGATAACAAGGTTTCATGGGGAAATCCAAGATGGCTGCCTGGTGACCATATTGGATTTTCGAATCGGACCCGAAAAGGTATCTTGCACAACTAGACCCCAAGGGGAACCTGTGTACCAAATCTGAAAAAGATCCACGAAGTAGTTCCTCAGAAATCGCGGTAACAAGAATTGTTTACGGACGGACTGACGACGGACTGACGACGGACGGACGACGGACCACGGACGAAAAGTGATTTGAACAGTCCACCATCTGGTGATTGTGGGCTAAAAAGGGCAACGGCAGCCTGACCAATAAATGTTGACCAGTTAGAACGACCACCATATTCCTTCATCACCATTAAAAGATGATGACCACCAACATTTCTTAGGTTCGCGTGCTGGCCTTCGCCAATAAATGGCGAGGACCTGGAATCTACACTCATTGCTCTTAACATTTATTGATTTTGACCAGGCCACACCACCAATAAATGGGATGGATTTACCTCGGCACCATTTGTCCTCGTCAATATATGATTACCTCGGCACCGATAGATGGAGATGAACCATCACCATTTATTTGGCTGTGTATAGTACCAGTATTCTACTTCGTCATCACTCAAGCTTGATATGTCATTTTCATGTAATTATTGTGCCCCAGCTTGCCATTACATCAACGACTGTTTAATGAGTGTCAATTCAAGATAGTCATCTAAATTTTAGGATTTTTTACCTGCTTGTTGTTTTACAACTTTAATCACATTATGTTATTGTAGTGCTTAGTTCTACCCGCACGTCGGACGTTATTATGGAGCGATTAACCACGTCACAATGATACATCGTCACAAATCTTTTTCCGTTGCCGCGACATCTGACATTCATCTGACAGTTTGTAGTTCGTCGCCGCTGGGCAGCTGTCATGCACGTGCGTCTTGACTCAATGAAAATCGGCTCCTTGACGTAACGCGCGCTCTATGACGTGTACAGCAAAATCTTTTCCCCAGCTACAATATATTGGACACTTGCTGTTAATGAACTCTTGTGATTTCGGTGGATTATCTCGGACCGACTTGACACAGTGAAGACGGAGGAATACAGGTTTAATTTTGTACTATGCTAAAAAGGGACCGTAAAGAATTCTCTCCCAATGTAGAAATCTGCTTTTGAATCCACTGAGACAGAATACGAGTGAAATTTAGCGGAAAAACTTTATCACCTTTTATTATTCTGATAGATATCTTGATTATGACGTACATTTATCCAGGTACCAGTGCCGATAATCCGAAAAGTTCCATGTATAGAAAACATTTCATGATCAAGAATGAAATCATGTATTACGATCCTCAACATAACAGTTATGTTCATGTAGATTCCTTCACTAATTCCAACACTTAATGCTGATATAGCCTGTTAAGTCCTGTTCATTGCAAAGTTTATGTCAGACTCGGGTAAAGGACGGGGGGGTCTATTCAGGCTAGGAAAACATCTACTACAGGAAACATGGATTTACATGTGTAACAGGTTGAAATTTCTGGATGTGTTGAAAAGAGGACTAAATTATTTTAGTGACCTCAACCCTTGAGTCATTTCTGGGTCAATGCCGCTAGATTTTAATTCATCCTCAATGATCCACATAGAAAACCTAGATGAGTTTGGTTCCCTGGATCCACATTTCTTATCTCGGGAAGATGAGGGGAGGCACTATTTAGTCATTCTTATTAATTGTTTAAAACAGTAATAAACTGACTTGATGATATGACGCAGTTTCCGCTATTTCGTGATCTTGGTAGAAAACTGTGTTTCTTCCCGAGAAATAACTATTCTATTTTCTTATGGCAATGTATACATGTATAACAAGCCAAAAAAGAATCCAGACAAAAGGCTAATATATATTCAACTCTTCAAACAAATCTATTATTGCTCAGCTCCCTCCAAAAAAAATGGTTCTCTCACGTCCTTTGGACACTTTCCGTGAGGGTTAATATTTTGAAATCATAAGCATACCAATAAAATAAGAGGAAGAAAACAACGATGCCTAAGATGGAAAGGGGTGCAGCAAAAGTTTTAAAACTGGAAGATATCCAGTGAGGCAGTACTTTTTCCATCAACTCCCATTGCAACGTTTAACGAAGAGAACTAGGATAGTTGGACGTTTAAATATCATGATCGGTTTATACTTATCGGACTATAAAAACTGATGATGTTCAGTCCAATAGTCCTAGTTCCATGCCAGTTCCTCCATCTTCTCGCATATTCATACTACAGGTTTCATAGAAATGCAACATAATAATCCAGATCTTTAGATCCTTTTAATGTGAAGGGTTGCATAATTATTGGGACTGTCGGTTGGCATATCCAGTGTTCCATCCGCTATGTAGTTATCGTAATTCAATTCACTGACCGTTACAAAGCCAAGTTTGTTGAAAATTTTCCGGGAGAAGTAGTTCGTCGACTCCGCTACAGCCAGTTTGATGCCGAGAGCCTTGCAAATTTTCAGGCTTTCTTCAACCATCTTTGTAGCTATCCCTCTGTTGGTGAAATCGTTTTGCACATGGAGTCCACGGTTCCACGCAATCTTATCCACATCGTACTCCGAGAAAAGGTCCGGTCCCGAATACAGCTGGTCTATTATTTCGCACTCTTTCATCATCTTTTTTGCAATCCGCATCATCTTGTGGGTATTCCCAGTGCTGTGAATTCTCCGGCGTTGCTATTGCGCATCCCATAATTCCTATGATTTTATTGGCTGTATTTTCAAGTGCCACAACTGATACTTGATTTTGAAGTGCTTCTGGAAGAGCGTAATTCACAAAGCGATAACATTCTCGGGGTACTTCCATATTCAAGCCCGATGCCAAGGGTTCTTCCCGCCAAAATGAATAATATAGTTTCCGTACCTGTGCTTCATCTTCTAGACACATAGACCGGTAGACGACATCACCCATGTTTCCCCCTGCATTTAAGATTTCGGCAAAAGTTACTTAATAGGCATATCCACAAAATCTCTGGCTATTGAGCAAAGTATGTTTCAAGCAAATAGATCATGCCATTTCATTCCATCCTCACTGTATCATATGGTACCTCCATCTGTCAGATATTGTATTGGAGTAAAAGACGCCTCCACAGAATTTCCTCACAAGGCCTTTGGTCAATTAGTATCGTACGTTACCACAATCATATCACAGTTAAACAGGATGTTGTAGCCTGTGGTTTTTCAAATAAATCTGCATCCAGCTACAAGATAAACTCGTGCATTTTTCATCTCTCTGGTAGTTCTCACATCTTATATATGTAACTTAGTCTTATATATGTTCTTTCCAAAAGTATCTCGATTCTGGGAAGTTTAAGTTAAATTAGAAACTTTAAGAAAATGTTTATGGCAAATTGCGTTAAATGAAGTTTCCACCTCGCACGCTCTCGAGTCTTGATCCGTTGTCATCAATTGTGGATAGACCCCTAAAGATGAACTGCAATCATCAGTCGCTGTGTGCTGTCAGTTTTCACGGATAGGACCTTTGTGACGCGAATCGATCTGGCGTACAATACCATATTAACTTCAATGATGATGGCTTACCTCTCCCTGCAAATGCGAAAAGATTTACTGTGGTTTCTCAGCTGACGACGTCATGTCGGGATGTTCTACTCTATCCATCATTTTTAATTTTATTCTTTCCTTGTAGTATCCGCTCATATCTTTCTGATTTTCCGGTGAATAGCAATGGATGGTAACATATTGGATTGAAAACGAAATCGATGTTAAGATAAGTACTATACATCCAGCCCATTTTCATTTGACATTTCAGTAATGCATGGCTTTGTTTCGAATGACGATATCTAATTCATGGCGCACCGAACCAGCTGGTGCCCATGTCGATTTGAATAAAGTAAACCGATAACCATCTAAACCCTACATGAATTACTATGCAAATAAGTCAATATCATTGTAGTGATGCTCCCCATGTGCTGTCAACTTCGTGATTTTAATTTTGGGGACAGGTATATGGTTTAACACTGCGAACAATTGTGTAAAAGCGTCGTAAAACCTTCGTACGTATTCGCAAGATATCGTGAAATAATGGCAAATAGTCGTAAGCACTTCGTAAACGTTCGCAAATACATCGCACATATTCGCAAATGTATCGCACTGAATCGCCTCAGTTTGGGTGCGAATATCCCTAACTGTCGTAAAAGTATAGTATTTCTTCGTAACTGCATCGCAAACAGTCGTAATTATTCGTAAACATGTCGTATCTATTCGCCACAAATGACGGGAAAACCGGCTTTTGTAAAGCGATTTATTACGAAACATTATGACCGTTACATCGCAATACTTACGATCTTAAATTGTCAAGTGTCGTAAAAAAGTTCGCTTAAGTGGGACTGGGGCTTTAGGTGTACGTAACTGACAAATCCTGGAAATCAAGATATTAATCGCCAAATTGCTTGATTTATTCTGTAAGCCAATAAACCATTCACCTATTCCCAAAATTGATAGCACCAAGTTGAAACCAATCGTGATGCATTTCTGTAACAAAATTCACCTATATTCACAGGAATTAAAATCGGAATTAGATGGACAGCTCTATTCAAATCGACATGGGTTGATTTGCAGTCTGCATCACCATTGGATCTCGAGATGGAAGCTTTACCCCCCCGGCCGAGGCCGAGACAGAACGGCGGCGGACGACCCGAGGTCGAGTGATTAGACGCCCCACGCGTTATCGGGATTAATGTAATTCGGCAGTGTTTGGTCAGTGCCGTAAAGCAGGGACCTGATGTCCCCTCCTTCAGTGACGACCCAGCAGACAGCTGAGGAGGAACGTCTGATGTAATTCTACCGTATTGAAGCTTTTGTTATTATACTGTGGACTATCTACACTTTCGGAGAAAGGACTGCGTGTTCATTCTACTCACCTGTGATTGGTAGCTGTGTCGAGCTCCACGACGAGGGCGTCGTGTTTTCGAAGGCGTGGGTAGTGTGACGAAAATGCCCGTGACCTGGAGAATGTCATCTTCGTTCTATGCGGACATTGTAAATAGCAATGTGAATGGACTGATAACGGTGGATATTCGACTTACCTGTATTAACTGTGTGCTGAAACTTTCAGCGTGGGACGTGTAAATATCCCTGAGACGCATCTTGCATCGAAACCGGGCGAGAGAAGTCGAACTCTGTTGATCTGACACGAAATCCAACACCGCCTGAGTCTATACTTTCGCTTTATGGGGGCTGCCATGTTTATGCGCGCAAAGGATTCTGGGAGCCAGAGCCTATATAAGACGCAGAGAATGGACGTTCGGCATTCTGTCTCAGACAATCGGCGGGTAAACATCGTGCGGGAGAGCACAGAGACAGGATCGCCGCAAATGCGCCGAATGCGCCGAATGTGCCGAAAGTGCCGAATTGACTGCCGAAACTGCGCCGAACCATCCGCCGAAGGGTTGGAAAGCCGAGAGCTGAGCCATAGCTTAGGAATAATAGATACTAACACGCACAGTATCTGATGACGAGACGAACCGCCAGACGGGGATAAGATACTAACACGCACAGTATCTGAAGACGAGATATCCATCAACGGGAAATACAGAGCACCAAATATCCCACACTGCAGCCCATCACACGGATACCATTTTACATGATTACATATACTTGCTCACATACAAGATCGTCGGCCTTCGGGATGGAATAGATCTAATCACACTCACCTGCACTAGTTACCTACAGGCCTCGGCTAGAGGTGACGGATAACACAAGCTTACATCCACTGTACATATTTACACTGCCGCAGGGCTCGAATTATGCTTTGCCGCAAGTCTTGAATACTATTACAAATCATTGATATTAATTGACATTACACTGTAAGGTAATAATACGCTCCCGAGACCGGGGCATTATTACCACATATATATGCAGACCATCTGAGCCTATTAACTCGTCCTTGGGTCAACGCCGTGAGGGCCGAAGTCGGGCCGCCGAAGACGTGAAGTCTGCCGAGCCGAAGACGGGTCGCCGAAGACGTGAGGTCTGCCGAGCCGAAGACGGGTCGCCGAAGTCGGGCCGCCGAAGACGTGAAGCCTGCCGAGCCGAAAGGGAGCGCCGCCGAATTCGGGTCGCCGAAGACGTGAGGTCTGCCGAGCCGAAAGGGGCTGCCGCCGAAGACGCTGTGGGGTACTGCTAGGAGAGGCAGTGATACGGAGAGGATCCCAGAGACGATTAATAACGCTTAGATGAGCTGGGCCGTGTAACCTTAGACACGGTAGACGTTCCATACAGTCCGGGGCTACGCCTACGACCGGAGAGGAACCAGAGGCGCCGGACGAGAGCCAGTCTGGACGAGACTGGGCCGTGACGCGTCATAGATAGGGTCTCTTGTATATATTGTATATTATTCGTCTTTCTCTTAAGATAACGATAACACTTAACGATAACTACCTCTAGAGTAGGGATCTTTATTACAGGTATTGTGCGCGTACAGAGCTGTGTACATAGCAGAATACAATATTACTACTTTATTATTGCCTTGGTCCCTCCCATCCTACCTCCTCGATCCAGACAAGGTGACAGGTTGAATCGGACCTTCCTCGTTGGCCAATTCCAGTCATACGAGACTGCGTTCACATCAGCCTGACAATTTGTCACAGGGGCCTGAGACCAGGCCGCCTCAAGTCTCGTGTACACCGCAAAGATAGACGTTTTCTGACCGCTCGAACGTCACAAAGGTAACGCTTCCTCACACTTCAGTCTATTTGGTATGGACCATTTATCATAGATGTATATTGTTGTGGTTGGCAACCTTTGTCATTTAGTTCATTGTATGTATCTTATAATTAACCCTACATGTCCTGGGTCATTTGAAACCTATCCAGGCTTACTTGTAAGTTTCTTAACCCTTGAACTAGGGAGCTGAAACTTACTGCCCTATAGCCTTGGATCAAACTCTACCAGAAAATGTCAAAACTCCAAGATGATCGATCTGATGACGTCACAGTGACATCATTTTCAACAAGGACATTTTTGTTAGATTCTTTTCTGTCCGATGCTAAACCTGTATGATAAATTAGTAAATGATAATATGATATGAAATAAAAATGGTGTTTGCCAACTCCTTCCCCAATTTTCAATATGATAAATTACAAAGTCACGAAGTATCAGCTCCCAATTATTGTCGTTGCGGAGATAGGATAGAGCGTTTGGTAAGTAGGGTAAGGTTAAATAGTTGTATATTCAAGATGGTCTTAATCAATTAAACGTTAGGCACATTCATTTTGTTTATTCAGCAAGGTAAGTCCGTTGTGGGAGAATCAGGGTGACTGAAGCAGTTCGTCTTACAATATATCGGCATGGATTTAGGCCGATGCGAGGATGCTGCCCGTCACCAAAATAAGCTACATGCACAGGTATGTTATGAAGATGATGGGTTTTGACGTATTTATTCTTTAATGTACACTGTGCAAACTGATAAGATCCAAACACAAGAAATGTAGAAATAAAATGTTGCAGATGGCATCTAGGGCTATAAAAAATTGCAAAAATTTCCAAAGATGCTTCAATCAGAAGGCCAAACAGAGAACGTATGCCGCAAAGTGTGAAAAGAGCTTATTAACTATTTTCTTTTAAGATAAATAATAAAAATGAGAAGAGCAAAACAAATTGCCAACATTGCTGCTGTTTGGAATTTACTATAATGCAATATAAGCTTAAAGTGAGCATGAACTAAAAAGCTGTATTGTTAAGAAACTCGATCAGGAGAGAAATGTGCTCTAAGGTGGAAAATAGGGCCTCCTCCTATTTATTGATGTTGTAGATGGCATATAGGGCTGTAAAAAATTGCAAAATTTGCCAATACTACTTCAATCAGAAGGCGTATGCTGATGGGCTATGATGTCGCAAAGTGTGAAAAAAGCTTATTCAACTATTATCTTTTGTGATAAATAATTAAAATAACAAGAGCAAAATAAATTGCCCACATGGCTGCTGTTTTGAATTTATCGTAATGCAATATAAGCTTAAAATGAGCATGAACTAAAAAGCTGCATGGTTAAGAAACTCGATCAGGAGAGAAATGTGCTTCAAGGTGAAAAATGCATATAAATCGACAATCGGATGACCCTTCCTGGCTGCCCTTTTGAATTCGCCCATGATGCTGTGCACGGTGGGAGAAACATGCAAGTAGGCCTAAAATGGACCCAAAATGATAAGTTAACTACAACGCAATAACTGTGTTTTTTTTAGGAAAATACAGAGAAACGTGAATAAGACGAATATTTCAGCTTATCCCCTTACAGCCGCAACTTTTCCGTGTTACATCTAGCGGAAAATAATGCGAATAGGCTTACCTCTACTTGGCCTAGGCATTTTGTGACCTGTGCAGACCTGGGGAGCTGGGGCATATCGACCTCTCCGATCTATTTTTTCTTACCCTTTGTATTAGGGGCTGCAAATTACGGTACCATACCCTTGGCTCAAGCTCTAACAGAAAATATATAAAAAAATCAAGATTTTTCGATTTTTCTGTCACATTTTTGGATTTTTGTATTTATGTAATCTCTTCGCAAAAGCTACATGATAGATTATAAATAATAATCCCTTGCGAAATAAAACCCTCACGGGAAAGCAAAAAATTTGAAAACAGGTGTTGGGCATTTTGAATTTACCCACGAGCCTCTGTTCGGGGGGGTTATTCAAGGAAATTAAAAATGAAGAATCTATTTTTTTGTACACAATTATATCTAAATAAGCTCAAAGTTGTTCCAATATGTTGAGCTAAAAAGCCACAACCTAAAAAATCATTTTGTTGCCGCTGGGATTTCAGAACAAATATTTTGTCTACAAAATTCCCCAGGGTGGGCGAGGTATCACGGTTAGCTAAAGATCTACACCCACATGCATGCCCCTGCCAGTTCAGATCAGCTTTCCACTTTTCTTTTTCGTCAGATAACTTTTGAATTCCTTTGTTTTTCAGCTCTGTCCGAAACTGGATACTTGTACTACAGTTTCTCTTATATGAACATTTTCCATTTGGAACTATGGTGAAGTGACTGTCTCAGTTGGGTACCAATTTGCACATTCTCATTTGCATAGATAGTACAACAGTGACTGGTTCGCAGTCATGACTCAGAAAGGTCACTGTTGAGGGCAAAATAATGGCTGGCCGTCGGCTCAATGTATGACCTCTGCAGTCAGTTGTGTCGAACGTACATTGACAGTGCCTGGTTTACAGCCATGACGTTCAGTCATGTACAGTATGGTGGTTTTAGGGCCTGGAACATGTACATGCATGCACATTTCTCCCACAAATGAATTTCACACAGACATCGGCATTGCAGATTTTAAAACCACTGACATGGATATATGAAATCAAGAATATTTCAGTGCCATCTCCAGGAGCTGCAGGTAACAAGATCCATCGAAAGCTGGCGTCACCTTGGTGCAATGTTAAAATTTAATTTCCGGACAACAAATCAGAAAGCAAACAGAGTTTTTTCGAATTTGGTAAGTGGGTTCTTGCCTCAAGATCTTGCTTGGGATTGTTTCTCGTACAGATCCTCCTCTAGGTGGAGCCTTATGAGACCCAAATAAAAATTGCATTTCCAGAAAATAACTTTTGAAAACCTAAAGAATTCTTCTCACATTTAGTGTGTGGGTACCTTGCCCCAAGATCTGAATTGAGATTGTTTTGTAATTGAATTATAATTGCGTTTTCGGACAGTAACTTTAAAAAAATGGAATGCATTATTTTCAAATTTGGTGCATCGGCACCTTGCCTGAAGATCTCGCTTGGAATTGTTTTCTATGCCGATTTGCTTATAGGTGGCACCACCAGGTGGCCAAGTTAACTTTTTAGAAAAAAACTGAACAGATTCAATTCTCTATTTCCAGCGTCAGGGGATCCTGCCTCAAGACCTCGGTTGGGATTGTTTTTCGTGCCAATCCGCCACCAGTGGACCAAGCTAAATTGCGTTTTTGCAGAGTAACTTTTGAAAACCTGAACGGATTCTTGCCAGATTTGGTTTGTAGATACCTTCACTGAAGTTATCGTTTGGAAACGTTTTTGTATCGATTCGCCTACAGGTGTCACTACCTGGGGCCATGTTAAAAATTTTGTCCTAAGGTTTATTAATCTCTTCACAAATAATGAATTTTTCCTTTACTTAACATGCAAGATGGATGCCTCCTTGATTGTATTCGACCGACTCTATCTAGTTTAAAACATGACTGAACAATTCCTCCCAGTCGACTATCTTTCGAGCGCATGCCTATCCACCAATTTTATTAGCCATGTACTATGTCAGTATTTGGAATTGTTCTTAATGACATGGGGGCATTTTCAGTAGAGTGTAAAGTACGGTAGTATACTTCAATATAGGTCAAGGAAACTGTTCCGACTAGAAAAGGAGCTGGAAGATACAGTAGTATTTTTCTTTCCTACTGATGCTCCTATATTCTGAAAAATTTCAACGGAAATGTGACAAATTCCCATGCTAATATCCCCATGCTAATCCATAGTCATAGTTGATTAACACTGGGGACCTATTTGTCTTAGGTGAGCAAGACTCATTGACATGGCGAGATTCCGCTGATGGACGTTTCGTCCCCGAGGCCCGCCCCCTGTACAGATCTTTTGGTCTTTGATATATGTTGGCATTTGTGGGAAGTTGATGCTGGGTCGACATCGGGCCTTACAGACTAGTCTTTTTTGTTGAATGCCGTCATTTTCATCTGACGACGATACAGCTCACCAATCCCCAGTATACGAGTTGTCACAGCGAAACAGCTTACCAATTACCAATATACAAATTGTCAGAGCATTCCCATCATAGCCGATCTAATCTCTCTTTTTATAGCCTTGGAATACTAGGACCTCGAGAGTGGAACAAACTACCTCCTTCAATCAAATGTATTACTTCTACATCCTCGTTTAAAGGATCCAGTGCAAGGATTGTTTAATGTTTAACGTAACCGTTTTTATTTTCCAATTTTCACCCAGTAGAAAGGTTTAGTATTACAGCTATTTTATTTTAGGATAGAACAAGCCCTTAGGGGTTTTATTCCCGCCAATTATATCATCTACCAATATATATATATATTTAACATTACTGTACTATTATTGTAAATGTGTCATTTATATTTATTTATTATTTATTTGGTGAATAAATTCAATTCAATTCAATTCAATTCAATAGCCCTCTATATTTGTATCTAATACCGCTTATGCCGGTGCTAGGGGCCGTGTGGTCATATCATCCAAGTTTCCACATGAACAGATACAATAAAAGCGTACCTGAGATAAAACACATATCACGAATCGTTAGATTCTTGGTATTTGCTTTAGAATAGGTTAACCGGTGGACTATACTGTGAAGTCATGTGGCTCTGTCAGTATGTCGACACCTCTTTCCACTTCCCTTATATGTGTTGTAATTATGTATTTACGTGTAGAAACATAGCAAGCGAAATACAATAATTTTGCTAGAGTATAAGATAAAAAGCCGATAAAAATAGCGCCCCAGCACCAGTTTGCAGGAAGTGGGGCCGGGTGTCTTTGTTGGTGTTAATATGCGATTGCACCTAAGATCGAATTCTCTTCAAAACCTATAATAAACAAAACTGAAAGCGCCATAGTGAAACAGAGGTGGTTTAAAGTTTCCCAGTATTCTACAAAATCGGTTGATATCTCAAATCGGACAGCATACTTCGATCTTTATTCATGTTTCGAATCGATCCACAATTCGCGTGAGTGTGAACGGCGATAATCTTCAAATTCTGCCATCTACCGTATTCTGAAATCCCCATAAGCCTACTGGATACCTTAAATTATAGCGAGTGCGGTGTGCTGGGAAGGCGTGAGTGTACTGGCCTATCAGACCGCAGGAATTGCTGTTGTTACGTTAATTTTATAGCGTGATCTATTTGCGTAAAAAAAAAATTTGTACAACAGCCGAACATATTTATGTACTTTGCTACATGGATGACTTCGTGTACCGGTCTATGTGTCCAGAAGATGAAGTACAGGTACGGCAACTGTATTATTCATTTTGGCGGGAAGAACCCGAGAATGTGTCCGCTATGTGAATTACACCCTTGTAGAAGCACTCCATAACAAAGTATCGGTTGTGGCACAGGACAAAACCCTAAATCATAGGATTTGCAATAGCAACGCCGACGAATTTACAGCACTGGGAGTATCCACAAGATGGCGCGGATTGCAAAACGATAATAAAAGAGTACAAAATACTTGACCAGCTGTATTCGGGGTTGGACCTTTTCTGGGAGTACGATGTGGATACAATTTTGATGTACCGTGAACTCCATGTGCAAAATGTATTTACCACCAGAGGTATGGCGACAAAGATGGTTGAAAAGAGCCTGGAAATTTGCAAGGCTCTTGGCATGAAACTGGCTTTCGTCGAGTCCACGCACGACTACTCCCGGAAGATTTTCAACAAGCTTGGGTTTGTTACGGTGAGTGAATTGAAATATGCTAACTACATATTGGATAGAACGCTCGACATACCAAACGACATCCTCCATAAGTCTATTAACCCTTCACGTTAAAAGGATATGAAGACCAGAATTAGTATGCTGCATTTCTGTGAAACAAGCATTCTGGATTTGCGATTTGATAGAGGAACAGGTAGAACTTAGCTCGAGTTCCTGTAGCTCTTCTCCACTATGGATGATTTTTGTTAGATGTGGTGTTGATTGGACTAGGTGTTTTCCTCTCATTACACGCGGGTAAAGCAGGTAAATCAGGTAAGGTAGGTGTACCCGCGGGTAAGGTAGGTGTTCCCGCTGGTAAGATGGCGGGTATGGCGGGTAAACCCGAGTATAACATTGCAGGAAAGGCGGGTAAACCCGGGGTAAAAAGGCAATTCTACCGAAGATGTTTATGTATATGTATGTAGGTATATAACAAACTCATCCTGATATAGGATAGACACAGGTACACGTATACAATACATCATACACTACGTCATTCATATACATCTACCCTGCTTCAAGTTTCGAACTTTGCCGAGCACGAAGTCCCGGACTTCACCGGATGCCATCGCCGGAATTTATCCTCGAACATTACCGAGATAACCCTGCTAAAAAGGAAGGTCACTCTACTAAAGTGATCATTCTAAAGGGAGATATAACCATTAAAGTAGAGTTGTTTCCTCCCTTTAGAATGGTTACCTCTCTTTAGTACAGTGACCTTCCTTTAGCAGGGTTATCTCGATGATGTTCCAGGATAAATTCCGGTGACCGACGTTCGGTAATCTCCGAACTTGGAGCACGGAAGACGTAGATGGACGACATGTACCATGGTTTGTATACTTGTACCTATGTCTATCCTTCATTACAGTTCTGCAGTGTGGGAGTTTGTTGTATGCCTATACACATACACATATACACATATACATAGACTGTTATATGCCTACATACATATACATGTACATGTATGTCAGTATGTCGGCACCTCTTCCCACTTCACTTATATGTGTTGTAATTTTTTCCTGTATATGGCGAGATTCTGCTGGTGGACGTTTCGTCCCCGAGGCCCGCTCCCTGTACAGACCTTTTGGTCTTTGATATATGTTGGCACTTGTGGGAAGTTGATGCTGGGTCGACATCGGGCATTACAGACTAGTCTTTGTGTTAAATGCCGTCATTTACATCTGACGACGATACAGCTCACCAATCTCCAATGTACGAGTTGTCACAGTGAAACAGCTCACCAATTACCAGTATACGAGTTGTCAGAGCATTTCCATCATAGCTCTCTAGATTTGTATCTACTACCGCTTATGCCGGTGCTAGGGGCCGTGTGGTCATATCATCCAAGTTGCCACATGAACAGGTACAATAAAAGCGTACCTGAGATACAACATATATCACGAATCGTTAGATTCTTGGTATGTGCTTAGAATAGGTTAAACGGAAGACTATTCGTGAAGTCATGTGACGCAGTCAGTATGTCGGCACCTCTTCCCACTCCCTTATATGTGTTGTAATTTTTCCTGTATATGGCGAGATTCTGCTGGTGGACGTTTCGTCCCCCGAGGCCCGCCCCTGTGCAGACCTTTGGTCTTTGATATATGTTGGCATTTGTGGGAAGTTGATGCTGGGTCGACATCGGGCCTTACAGACTAGTCTTTTGTGCTAAATGCCGTCATTTACATCTGACGACGATACAACTCACCAATCTCCAATGTACGAGTTGTCACAGCGAAACAGCTCACCAAATTACCAGTATACGAGTTGTCAGACATTTTCATCATAGCTCTAGATTTGTATCTAATACCGCTTATGCCGGTGCTAGGGGCCATGTGGTCATATCATCCAAGTTGCCACATGAACAGGTACAATAAAAGCGTGCTCTGAGATACAACACATATCACGAATCGTTAGATTCTTGGTATGTGCTTTAGAATAGGTTAACCAGAAGACTATTCTGTGAAGTCATGTGACGCAGTCAGTATGTCGGCACCTCTTCCCACTTCCCTTATATGTGCTGTAATTTTTTCCTGTATATGGCGAGATTCTGCTGGTGGACGTTTCGTCCCCGAGGCCCGCCCCCTGTACAGACCTTTTGGTCTTTGATATATGTTGGCACTTTGTGGGAAGTTGATGCTGGGTCGACATCGGGCCTTACAGGCTAGTCTTTTGTGTTAAATGCCGTCATTTACATTTGACGACGATACAGCTCACCAATCTCCAATGTACGAGTTGTCACAGCGAAACAGCTCACCAATTACCAGCATACGAGTTGTCAGAGCATTTCCATCATAGCTCTCTAGATTTGTATCTAATACCGCTTATGCCGGTGCTAGGGGCCGTGTGGTCATATCATCCAAGTTGCCACATGAACAGGTACAATAAAAGCGTACCTGAGATAACACATATCACGAATCGTTAGATTCTTGATATGTGCTTTAGAATAGGTTAACCGGAAGACTATACTGTGAAGTCATGTGACTCTGTCAGTATGTCGGCACTCTCCTTCCCACTTCCCTTATAGTGTGCTGTAATTTTTTCCTGTATATGGGCGAGATTCTGCTGGTGGACGTTTCTGTCCCCGAGGCCTCGCTCCCCTGTACAGACCTTGGTTCTTTGATATACAAGCTGGGCACTTGTGGGAAGTTGATGCTGGGTCGACATCGGGCATTACAGACTAGTCTTTTGTGTTAAACGCGCTCATTTTGGTATCTGACGACGATACAAAGCCTCACTGTAATCTCCTAATGCATGCAGATGTCAGCAGCGAAACAGCTCACCAATTACCAGTATACGAGTTGTCAGAGCATTTCCATCATAGCTCTCTAGATTTGTATCTAATACCGCTTATGCCGGTGCTAGGGGTCGTGTGGTCATATCATCCAAGTTACCACATGAACAGGTACAATAAAAGCGTACCTGAGATACAACACATATCACGAATCGTTAGATTCTTGGTATGTGCCTTAGAATAGGTTAACCAGAAGACTATTCTGTGAAGTCATGTGACGAAGTCCGTATGTCGGCACCTCTTCCCACTTCCCTTATATGTGTTGTAATTTTTTCCTGTATATGGCGGGATTCTGCTGGTGGACGTTTCGTCCCCGAGGCCCGCCCCCTGTGCAGACCTTTTGGTCTTTGATATATGTTGGGCACCGTGAAGTTGGATGCTGGGTCGACATCGGGCATTACAGACTAGTTTTTTGTGTTAAATGCCGGCATTTACATCTGACGACGATACAGCTCACCAATCTCCAATGTACGAGTTGTCACAGCGAAACAGCTCACCAATTACCAGTATACGAGTTGTCAGAGCATTCCCATCATAGATCTAGATTTGTATCTAATACCGCTTATGCCGGTGCTAGGGGGCCGTGTGGTCATATCATCCAAGTTGCCACATGAACAGGTACAATAAAAGCGTACCTCAGATACAACACATATCACGAATCGTTAGATTCTTGGTATATGCTTTAGAATAGGTTAACCAGAAGACTATTCTGTGAAGTCATGTGACGCAGTCAGTATGTCGGCACCTCTTCCCACTTCCCTTATATGTGTTGTAAATTTTTTCCTGTATATGGCGAGATTCTGCTGGTGGACGTTTCGTCCCCGAGGCCCGCCCCCTGTGCAGACCTTTGGTCTTTGATATATGTTGGCATTTGTGGAAAGTTGATGCTGGGTCGACATCGGGCCTTACAGACTAGTCTTTTGTGTTAAATGCCGTCATTTACATCTGACGACGATACAGCTCACCAATCTCCAATGTACGAGTTGTCACAGCGAAACAGCTCACCAATTACCAGTATACGAGTTGTCAGAGCATTTCCATCATAGCTCTCTGGATTTGTATCTAATACCGCTTATGCCGGTGCTAGGGGCCGTGTGGTCATATCATCCAAGTTGCCACATGAACGGGTACAATAAAAGCGTGCCTGAGATACAACACATATCACGAATCGTTAGATTCTTGGTATGTGCTTTAGAATAGGTTAACCAGAAGACTATTCTGTGAAGTCATGTGACGCAGTCAGTATGTCGGCACCTCTTCCCACTTCCCTTATATGTGTTGTAATTCAATAAATGTGAAGTAATTTAAAGTTCTTCTAACCATTCTTAAAGAATTTTGTAATCTATGGAAACGCAATCATGTGTTTCAGTTTCTATGCGCATAATGCTCCTCTCTCTTGACACGGTATTGTATTGAAAGAAACTTTGATAAGATGGCTCATACCCCAAGACACAGAAAATAGTTCTGTTAATGACAGTAGTGGTGTGCATACACTCCGATCGACAACCGACGTTTTGATGTAGGATTAAACGTTTGGTGCCCATAAAAGCATGAACCACCATACAAGGCCTGATTGTATATATGTAACCACCATAGGTTTAGCCTATGGTTCCTACTATATTATATATGGGACTGGTAGTCCCTAATATATTTTCTAGTTTGGGCTACCAGTTTCCCTACAAGGGAATCCAGAACTATATTAATTTAATTGGAATGTCTTCATGCTGTACAGTTCAAAATTCAGTTTGACAGAAAGCCTGTCGTATTTTTCTAGCATTTGGTCAATTTTTATTGTGGTCGAATTTCATTAGCATGGAGATCTGTCCCATTCCGCTGACCCCTCTAGTACCTAATGGTCAATTGACCTTATTTTATTATAATTCGTGAATAGAATTGCACACGAACAATTCCACACACACAGTCAGACCACTTGTTCAGTATTTGAATATTCTGACGATCCAGCAGATCAAAAAATTAATTGTTACACATATACAATTTCGTCTTAGGGCAGCGAAAAGTTGTAACTATTAATTGAAAAGTTATAAGGTTAAACTTGTCTTATATCAAGGCCTTTATTAAGGAAATTACCTTCAACAAGTGGTGACGCTTGCTTTCCCAATTATGCATGTGCCAATATGATATGTTTTGGGGTTTTTTGCAGTTACTTCCTTATTTATTGTTCGCAGAACTTTTGGCAGTGATTTTCAGTTTTCGAGTCGGTTTATATATTAATATAACTGATTATTGTTCGTAAATATCTGGGTCGTTCATGAAAATACTAATGGTAACCATATGAGAATACATGCATGAACCAGAATTTCCCACTAGACTGGCCTCGCCTGTCTGACAAAGAGTTGGGGAATACCTGAGCATTACGTCACAATTTACCGGTCGGCTCGGAGCGAGACAATGGAGCAGCAGAGAGCGACTCTGAAGGGAAAAATATCCATCTAAAGCGAACACCTCCTTTATAGCAAAATTAGACGAGCAAAAACACTCTGAATTTTGACATTCCGGTTTCCCCGCATGTCACATCAGACCGCCGTCGCGTGATCTTTGAACTGTGCACCGGTCCAAAATTTGTCTAAATTATCTCTGAAATTACTTGACTATGACAATAGATATAGTTATTTAATATTTTATCATTCTTACCCGACGATTTTATGAGTTTTGATGATGGTTTCCGGTCTCGAAAGACCACAGGTCCCTCTCTCGTCTGTCTAAACTTTTGTGCATGGCGCGATTGGTTTTATCTCGTGATATTTGGCGAGATCATGATATCAACTGACATCGGGATGCTGAAGTTAACAAACTCAGTTTTGTTTCTCGACTCCAATAAATACTTTTGGCTAATCTAAAAGCCTAAATTTATGACTGAACTTCCATAGTTCTAGTTTGAATAACTGCGAGTTTTTACCCATATATTTACATCGAGTTGACAGCATTTGGGCAACTGTTTTACCGATATTGACCTGTTATACCACACTTGACATTTTGTACCGTAACATTACAGTATACACTTGCATGGAGCTTAAAAGATAAATTAAAGTATTTCTAGTTTATTTTCTGAGCTTTGCTCCTAAACTAGATCCATGGAGACTAATTGTTGATATTGTGTGATATATTTATTATGGTTGGTGACAGAAATATGCTAAAATACTATATCATATTATCCTTATGAACTTGTGGCTATTCATCTTGCCATATTGGGTCAAATTCTATATTGGGTACAGCAGCTACTTATTTTAAGAGCTGTTGCTGGCCAACCTTGGTCTGAATTTACACCTGGCTCCATTTTTAAACATGTATTGCTGGGAGCAGTTTTGTAATATTTGAGAAAGATAGTTCTGGGATCATAATTTTACACATGTATTCCCAGCAATAGACTTTATTAATTACATTTCAAGTTCACTAATGTAGCATGCTTCTTGTTCACCAACTTATATCACACAATATATAGTACATGTATGCATATTTGTGCGGTACATACAGCGCGAGTTCTAATGGGCTTTGCTCTCCCGACAAGTCATAAGGTATGTATATCGCGAGTATTTCGGTGACTACATATTACATACCAATTTAATCCCGATGAAGTCATGGCCGGTTTAAAAAATACCGTTAGTTGAAATTGAATAGCAATGTGTGCATGCTTTTGAAGTGCATACTCTATTTTGAATCTTTACAACAAAGCAGTGCCTAATTCGCCATTCCCCAATACCAAATAGCCAAAACCGGTTTGAACAAATTGGCTGTTCAGTTTGTAGTACATGTATGGCAAGGCGTTTTGGTATTGATTCGTTTATTTGTTAGATAAAATAGTATTTTTCATATCAAAAATAGTATTTTTCATATCAAAAATAGTATTTTTTCATATCAAAAATAGTATTTTGAATATCAAAAATACTATTATGGATATCAAAAATTCTTTTTTTGATATCAGAAATTCATTTTTTTATATCAAAAATAAACCGTTTATTTTTTATATCAAAAATAGAGGACCACTTACACCAAATAGGGCCGTAGCCAGGATTTACTGAGGGATGGTTCGCCAAAAATTCTTTTTTGAAATCAAAAATACTATTTTCTTTTAGTATAAAAGTATATCTATTTAGTATAAAAGTATTTTAGTATAAAAATACTATTTATGATATTTGATATGTGGGGTACCAGAAAAGTGGTGTTTTTGCCATATTTCTTAAAAAAATTCGCAAAAATTCAGCATGTTGATTCAACGCGATTTTATGCATTTTATTGAAACCATATGTCTTAGCATCACCAGAAAACACCCCCTGATTTGTTCCACCTCCCTCTCTCCCCCATTAACCCTACCAGGCCTGGGGGAGGGGGGGGGGGGCAAAATGCCCCCCCAACCAAACTTTCTGCGATATCTCCGGAAAACGAAAAAAGAGCTGAAACTTCGTAACGTTATAGGTTATCATATTGGTGTCATTTTGAGCCTATTTGCATAACCTCACGAGCAGAGTATCATGGGTAAATTCAAAATGGTGGCCATGTGGGGTATCATAAAAAATTATGTTCTCGTCATATGTCTTCGAAATTTTTGCTTTTCTGTATGGAAAAGTGGGTAAAACTTATTTCCCTGGAAGGTTTATTTCTTCGTAATTTTCTCAAAGCTTGCGGCACTTCACGATCCCTACCAGTTAACTATCAAGATGATTGTCATTAGACAGGTTGAAAATGGACAGAAAGCACTGCCCTAATCCACACATGTGATATGGCAATCATAGAAGATTCTATATGTTCACACATACCTAATTATGATCTCTGTTTTATTTGATGAGGTATTACTGACCTAACAAACTTTAATTACTGATCGCGAAAGTTACTTTACAGTAAACAGATATCATTGTCAAGCTTGAAAACAAAGATAACTGTATGGATACATTTGCGATTAAGGATATATTACAAATACGATAACACAATAAGAAGTAACTTCACAAAATCGACGAAATTACATTGAAAAACATTAAACAATTGATGCTGTTAATTTGTCCTCAACCTATCCATCTATCTAGATAGACCTCAGGCAGCGCATTCGCTTTCGATCTGTGTAATACATACCCACAATATGGAAATTTGCAAGCCAAACATAGACTATTCAGGTAGATACGGCTGCATATTAAAGCCGTGTGTATATAAATCTCTCGGTCTTATTCTCATACCATGTTCTTACATTCAAACATCAATATACAAGCGTCTAGTCCGTCATTCAATATTCAGCCTTCGTTCATTTAAGAATTTCCGCGTCCATAATTCAAATACCTATTCCAGATTCTATATAACATCTTCCATATTGGCACCCACAACAGTCATTGTGTACATAAACATAGGCTAGTTTCCTGCAAGAGAGAAGCGGCCAACAGATTCCATTGACGCCGGTAATACATCATGGTGTTCCAATTATATCAAATCCGTGTAGCTGATCAGCATTCTTAATCCATATGATTTTCATGGTAAAGACGATATCTGGAGAATATTGTATCTCAGTCACGCTTTGATTTGTGTTGATTCATATGTACACAATGAGGATCTTAAAGCACATGTGTTCATACGGCCCCTAGCCCCGGGTTAAGCGGAACTATCCACAGGTTGAGAAATGTAACGCTATAATTCTTGCATGCTCGCTATCAGGATCCGATATGTATCAACAAATTTGAGAAACTTTGAGTGGAGGGGGTTGGTGGTAATTAGAATCGTCACATTTAAAACAGGATCTAACAAATGCTACTAGGTGACATATATATACGCAAATCTGCCGGTCCCACTGGAATATTGCTGTCCAGAAATGGATAGTTCTCGACGTCGAAATTGTAATCATATCTTTTCTTGTAAAGTCGACGAGAGAGAAGGCCCGCTTTATTTTTATAGAGATATAGGTCTAAATATGATGTGCCCTTAAATCTATCTGTGGTTTAATTCTTTCAAATCCTGTGAAAGTAGATATATATTCTTCGTTGAGTCCTTTATATAGCGATTATCTAAGGGGACAAGATCGTCTATATAGCGTTTGGTTAGTGAGAAGGAACGAAGTTTGAAACGATCCGTTTTTAAAAGTGCTTGCATATAGTCGTATTCATTAGAGAACAGATATAGGCCAGGGCGCACAATTAGTATCCATTAGAATATCTATATGCTGTTGATATATTGTGTTGCCAAATTTCACATAGATATTAATAATGAAAAATTCAACCAAGTTTATAAACTAGAATGATATCCATTGTATATAGTAGAGTTAAAGAATGCTCAATGGCTTCTGACATTAATATATCGACTTTTTTCGAACACCGATACTATTGATGAAATTAGCCATCAATAAGGTGATGAGGGATTGCAGTATAGAGATTCAAGAAATCCCATTTGGATACATGTCTGTAGGGTATGTGAGCTTTAATATCAATTTCTTCCGTAAGACATTTTGAGTTTTTCAATCTCCACATACATTCAACATACGCCAGAGTTTTAGAAATAGTGGCGCAATACCTTTCTCAAAATGCTTTTACCTCCCGACGAGACCTCGTCAACAGTGTTAAAAGAAGCTTTGTGGTGCAGCTTCTTTAGCCAACTATGACTCCCGCTTTGTATGATGATTTGTGCATTTTGAGAGTCCAGTACACTTTTGGTATATCATTATGATTGGTTAGAAGACAAATACCTCTTTCCTTGAGAAACGTTCTGTTTTTGTTGAATAAATCGTCCAGAGCCAATGCAGTTTGGAAATAAGTAGAGATATTTGCTTATACTCAATATTTTAGCCGGCAGCTGGTAATAGTAATATTTACACATGAATGTTTCATTATTTGGAGCTTTGTCTGCTGGGACTATGACGAATTTAATCTTGAGATTTGCCAGAACGTCTTAAGAAGGTTTCTCGTTACTTTTGCCGGGGGAAGAGTACTTCTGTCAATATGGCGGATTGTTTCAACGTCCTTGTTTTTGGTGAGATCCAGCCAATCGACGAGTACTGTATGTTCAACTTTTACTCGCTTTAACCACTCAATAACATATTGTTTCAGTGCAGTCAAGAGTATCCTCTGGTCGGCCTTCAGGTTTATTCTCCTCGGCTCTACATTTTCTGTATATCCATAAATCTGAAATATACTGCCCTGACATATATGTAGGCGGTGTGGGGGAACGGGTTGCAAGGCATACTCTGTATGAACAGTGCCCATTGTAATACGATGGAGTGCCCAATCAAACCAACCAAGCAACCAATACCGCCTTTAGCCCCCATAAGGCAAGTAGAAAATCAAGTAGATAAATAATGTGATACTGCCAAACTTCTTCTTAATACATGGACCCATGTTTGAAACTAAAACCGTGGATAAGAGTATGCCTATGATCGTGTATTTTATTATATGAATTAGGTCTTTGGATTATGGACGCCGAAATTATTTAATGGACGACGGCTGATTTTTGAATGACGGACTAGGCGCCTGTATTTACATTGCGATCATTCCGATGCATGTATTACGACTGTTTAAATTTTTTCTCGCTATTGAAAAACCGCTTATCGTGGGGTGTTCGCTCGTCATCTCTACGACGGAGGAGATAGAAAAATGTCTCAGAAGGACCTGCACACGGGCGCATACATATCTGTACCCGTAGCATTTATTACATGCCGTGAATGGGACGACTTCAATCAAGGCCACTCTGGAAGATTTATTTAACAATCACAAAACGTTTCTATGGGGAAGAGGTATTTTTCTTCCAACCAATCATAACGACATACCAAAAGTATACTGGACTCTCAAAATGCATAAATCACCATACAAAGCTAGATTGATAGCTGGTTCTAGAAGCTGCACCACCAAGCTTTTATCAACCCTATTGACGAGGGTCCTTCAGGAGGTAAAAGCATTTTGGAAAAGGTATTGCGCAACTATTTCTAAAAACTCTGGCGTTGAATGTATGTGGATAATGAAAAACTCAAAATGTCTTACGAGGAACTTGATGCTAAAGGTCACATACCGTACAGATATGAGCCACATGGGATTTCTCGACTCTGTATACTACAATCCCTCATCAGAACCTTATTGACGAACCTGATTAAGTTCATTAATAGTATCTGTGTTCAAGAAAAGTGATCGTAGAAATATTAATGTCGGAAGCCATAAAGCATTCTTTAGCTCTACTAAATACAAGAGATATCATTCATGGGATGTTTCTTTATTTATAGAGTTGCTTGAATTTCTCATTAAAAATATCTATGTGAAATTTGCCAACACAATATATCAGCAGCATATAGGTATTCCAATGGGTACTAATTGTGCACCCCTGTTGGCTGACCTGTATCTGTTCTCTTATGAATATGACTATATGCAGGCGCTTTCAAAAACCGATCCATTCAAGGCCCGTTTCTTCTCATTCACCAAAAGCTATATAGACGATCTTCTCGCTGTGGATAATCGCTATATAAATGACACAGTGAACGATATATATCCAGCTTCACTGGATTTGAAGGAAACTACGGATAGCCCTACAGGCACATCATGTTTACATCTATATCTCTATAAAAATGAAGCGGGCATTCTCTCTCGTCGACTTTATGACAAAAGAGATGATTACAATTTCGACATCGTAAACTATCCCTTTCTGGACAGTAATATTCCAGTGGGACCTGCACACGGCGTAAACATATCTCGCCCAGTAGCATTTGCTAGATCCTGTGTTAATTGTGACGACTTTAATCAACGTCACAAAAGATTGTTGCAGAACTTATCAAACAGGGCTATTCCACCAAGCGTCTCAACTCAATGTTTCTCAAATTTGGCGATACATATCGCATGCTGATAGGAAACAAGGAGCGTAGCATGCAAGATCTATGGCGTTACGTTTAGTAATTTGTGTCTAATTCCGCTTAACCCGGGGCTGGTCGCCGTATGAACCCATGTACTTCAAGATCCTCATGGTGCTCATATGAACAGTCACATTCAAAGCGTGACTCAGATACACCATTTTCTAGATGACGACTTTACAACGATTATTATCGATTAAGAATACTGATCCGCGATACGGATTTTATATTTTTGGAACATCATGATGTCTTGTCGGCATCATTGAAAACTGTTGATCGCTTCTCTCTTTCAGGAAACTAGCCTATGTTAATGTATACTATGATTGTCTTTTTGAATTTGGTGCTAATACTGTTATATGGAATATGGAATAGGCCTTTGTATTATGGACGCGGGTATTCTTTAATGAACGACGGCTGAATTATGAGCGACGGACTAGACGCCTGTAACAGAAAAAATTCAGAAACTGATTAGGCGAAACATCCAATGCGTGAAGTGATCAAGTTTCCAATTCCGGAAACCCGCCGGAAACCTATTGGAAACTGTAGTGACACAGTTTCCAATAGGTTTCCGGCGGGTTTCCGGAATTGGAAACTTGACCATTTCACGCAGTGATCTCCATTCAGAGCAACTGAGACGCATTATACTGCAAAATCTGCAAAGAATACTTGTCAGCGATATGGATTTGAATGTAAGAAAATCAGGTCATCTTTCTTATCTCATACACGTTACCGTTTCTCGGTTGCATGAAGCTGGATTGTGCTCATTAAAAAATTGTTATATTTCTGCTCGAATAGGACAGTTCCCAGATAAAACTCGTTGACAATGAAAGACGCAAAACGACGCCATTGTCCACGTGACGTCGGGCCAAGGTTAGGGACCGGGCAATGCCTTAACATTGGCTATACAACAAAAATCGGAAAATAAGTATCATAGTGGCTTTCAAAGTATTGAAAATCTAAAAAAAAGCTTTGAAGACAGTATTGTCTCGGAGTAAAATAGGCATTTACAAACAGCAACGCGAATAAAGTAATACAGCCATGTCAATGTTAAGAAATTGTACGTTGCCTAACCCCAGCGTAACGTCGCATGGGCAATGACGTCGTCTCGCGATTTTTTTGACTAAAAAGTTCCATCTCGAGAATGTCCTGATTGGAACAATTAAGCGAATAATATATTCGGGCAATTGTCCCAAAAACTGTCGATGGAGGACAATTGGTTCTTGAATTGTGACACTTGAATGCATCTTTATTTATTATCTACTCTTTCCTAAACCGTCTGAAATTTTATATTGATGGATGGGTCAACGCGACCAAGACTTTTATTAGACCTACCTCAGACCGTAACGAAAAATCTATCACAATTTTATTCGTGTATACCAAATACATGGTTTTTCGCCAGTAACGAGTATCCAGCCATGGTACACTACATTATTTAGTAAATATTTGCTCTGGTTTTCAATATTCGTATACAACAAGTATCAAAATGCCCAGTTTAGGTGAACATAAACTTCTGTCGATGGATATCTCATTCTGGTGCCACCTGGACCACAAGTTCGAGCCGTGATACTGCCTCATCGAGATCAGTTGAAACCTGTTGACGGTAACAAGATAATGTCTCATCATTGTTTCTACTAGGCAGATCAGTGAAATTACACAATGTTATTGGCAGCTTATTTTTTTCGGTATCTCGAAAGACGTGTTTAGATTGTATATAATAATTACGCCTGAACTTATTTCATTCAACATATCGTATTCCTACCAAAGTTCAACTAATGACTGCGGTGTTATGTAGCTATCTGTGAGAGCGCAATGACCCCGAGTAACACATCATGATGCAGCTACGAATTCGACATTTCGTAGTTAGCCGTTGACTTCAGAGATTTTTCACCGTAAAGTACAGTTGTGTAAAATACTAAGTTGAGCATAGTATTTTGGCAATGCCAAATGTAGAAATCACAGCCGATGGAGGGATAGCAGTCATTGGCTTCCAGGGAATGAACTCATCGATTATTCAGCTGGCAGCAAAACCCTAAAATGTGCGTGATTTATGCGCCTGTAGAGCTACATGATTTTACCCAAAAGGGATGACTTCCACCATGATTCTTCTAACAGCCTAAATTAATTGGCACAATTTATCATAAAAACACAAAAGGATAGTTTTCGGAAATCCCCACTAACGCGGCACAATAAGACCCAAGTTGGTAGTCTATATCTTGATTATCCAAATAGGTTATTAGTGGTGAAAGACAAGAAACAAGCAGCAAGAGGATGCTAGATCCCCGGACGAAATAGCAGCAATATATTTCAGCATTGTTGATCTCAGGGGATATACATGAGGAAGGCAACTGCTACTTCATAGGCGCTGGATGTGGAAGGGTCTTTCTGCCTCCCTTTTAAGATCAGCTCAAAACGGCTGACTGAATGTTGATTGCTGCTGTAATATAGTTTCCATGCAGTGAAACATAGGAATTACGTAACCGAGATGTAACCTCAAGCGACATCTCAAGGCATATTATCTGCAAACCAAAGTTGACGAGAATCTGCAGGTGTCCTCAACCTATTGCCCGGAAACAAAATTATAAATTTGCCACCAGGTTTCGCCACCTGTAGGTGCAAGTGGCCGAAACGCAATCCCAAGCACCATCTCGTGGCATGGTATCAGCAGACGAACCTTGGAAATAATCTGGAGAGGGGTATTCAAGTTATTGCCCGAAAACCGAATTCAGATTTTGGCACCAGGTCTCGCCACCTGTAGGCACTGTTGTGCGAAACACAATCCCAAGCGACATCTTACGGCATATGAATACCAAATTTGAGAAGATTCCAATGAGCAATTGTCAAATTATTGCCCGGAAACAAATTTCGGATTTTCCACCCGGTGTCACCACCTGTAGGCAGAAGCCGGCGAAATACAATCCCAAGGGACATCTCATGGCATGGTATCTGCATACAAAATTGTCGAAAAATGCGATGAGCGAAATCAAATTTAGATTTTGACACGAGGTGGTGCCACCTGTAGGCGCAAGTAGGCGGAACGCAATCCCTAGCGACATCGTATGTCATGGTATATTCATACCAAATTTAAGAGCAATCTGATTAGCAGTTCTCAAGTTATTACCCGGCAACAAATTTGGTATTTGGCGCCACCTTTAAATACACGTGAGCAAAAGGCAATGAAACGTAACATCTCCTGGCATGGTACATTCATGATAAATTTGAGGAAATTCCGATGAGCAGTTCTTAATTAGTTATTTGCCGAAAACAAATATTGATTTTAACACCAGGTGGCACTGCATGCGCAAGTGGGAGAAACGCAATCTCAAGCGACATCTTATATCATTGTATTACCCGGAAATAAATTTGGGATTTTGCCACCAGGTGGCGCCACCGGTAAGTGCAAGTGAGAGAAAGGCAATCCCATGCAACATTTCCTGGCATGGTACATGCATGCTAAATTGGAGAAAAATTCGATGAGCATGCAGTTCTCAAGTTAAAAAACAAATATCAGATTCTGTCACCATTTGGCGCCACCTGTAAGCAGAAGTGGATGAAACGCAATCCCAACGAACATCTCATGTCAAGGTACAATGTATGCATGCCTAATTTGGGAAGAATTCGATGAGCAGTTCTCAAGTTATTGCCCGGAAACCAAATTTAGAAGTTGCCACCAGGTGGCACCCGTGACCTGCATGCGCAAGTGGGCGAAACTCAATTCCAGCCAACCTTTCAAAGCGTTTCAAAGCTATCGCTTGCAGCACAAAAGAACGGAAAGAACCTTGGCGCCACCTACAGGCAGATCTTTCTGAAACGCAATAGCAATCAATATCTTGCCACAGGGAATGTACATTTCAAATATCGAAGAAATTCGACAAAGCATTTGGAAGTTATCGCTTGCGAAGAATTTGAATGGACATCCACGGACATGATTGGAACATGATTGGAACAAGACCCAGTGGCGCCACCTTCAGGTGGATCTTGCTGAAACACAATACCAACCCTCGTCTGATCACAAGGAATGTATATGCCAAATTTCAGAGGAATTCGACAAAGAATTTGGAAGTTATCCTGACATCCATGAACTGGAATGGACTCGAAGAAGCGAAACTCAGTGGTGCCACCTACAGGCAGATGTTGCTGAAATACAGTAGCAACCGGCGTCTTGTCGCAAGGAATGCGTATGCCGAATTTCGGGAGAATCCAACAAAACGTTTGGAAGTTATCGCCTGCAAAGAATTTGAACCGACATCCAAGGACAGGAACGGACATGAACAAGCGAGACCCAGTGGCGACACCTTCAGGCAGATGTTGCTGAAATGCAATAGCAGTCGGTGTCTTGTAGCAAGGAATGCGTTGCCGAATTTCGGGAGAATCCGACAGAGCGTTTCGACGTTATCGCTTGCGAAAAATTCAAACGGATATCCACGGACACAAAGAAGCAAGATCCATTTTGACCCAGTGGCGCCGCCTTTAGGCAGATGTTGCTGAGATGAAATACCAGACATCCACGGACATACACGGACATACACGGACACAAAGAAGCAAGATCCACTTTAAAGTCCCCGGCCGCGTTGCGGCAAGGGACAAAAATCGGAGCTTACCTTACTCGTCGAATGGTCAAAACTTATCAAAAGCAAGGCCGTTAGGTTTTTGATAATATCCAACACATAGACCAAGATCGTCTTCCTCTACATTGAATTAATCTTCTACAACAATGTATATTCACTGAACACAAACAGTTTATTTGGATGAAAAAGGTTTTGCTTCCGCCCACCCACATACACATACCAAAACTATACTCTATTCTCAGAATACAAAACACCATATCAAGCTAAATTTGTACTGTCCGCCTGTCCAGCCTGGTGACTACAGTAACATAGGTTTGGTTAAACTGTTGATATGGTGATATTTAATAAACCCGTGTGTCGAGTGTATGTGGACACTTAAACTTAAGATATGTTACTGAATTTGGTGCTAAACGACAGCTGCCTCATATAAACGTATACTCTACTCTCAAAACAACTCTCTCGCATCAGGAGTTAATTTAAAGCTTTCGTCCATTAACTGTGTCGCTTTTCAAGATAATTGATCGCCGTTTATTTATGTACGTCATAACTATTATAGTTTCCTCCGCTTCTACAACATAGCCTTGATGGGAAATTTTGTTGTGAATAATCTTGATTTAATGTCTTATTACCGGTTATAATCTCTCTGCGAAATTCGGACGCCAATGAGAACAAATTGTTTATTTCAATAGCTCTTCTCTGAGTGGATGTCAGCGAGAATTTATCGTAATATTTCTGACGATAGAAGAGTTTTCAAGCATTAACAAGACTTGTAAGTAGTTATACGACTTCCAGGTTTGAACTTTTAAACCATTTCCATCGCAATATGGTATAATTGAATAATCAAATTTTGAACTGTGATAGTGCGTGTCACAATGGAAATACTCTGCGTCCAAGATGAACAGTCCTCATGTTTAAGATGCCAATTTCCACTGAATTTTATTTGATCTATTGAGTATATGAAAATAATTACCATGAATAAATACTCATGAAATGTCCGCTGCAGGCGACATCTGCTAACATATCCATGGTACCGATAAGAGAGATAATGTTTTATCTAAGTGAATTCTTAGTATTCTTATGTATATCAATTTTCACCGTTAACATAGGTTAATTCCGATCATCTGGGACTAGGGACCGTACGAATTAGTGTAATACAAGATCTGCAAGAACACAAGATGTCTGACCGGTATCATTGAAGTCTCTCGTGCAAGAGACTGGTTTCCACATTACTCTAACAAAATAAATATTCATGACCTTTTCATGACTTTTTATACTCAAATTCTCCAATCACTTTTCATTGTGTTGCTTGTGTTCCTGAAGATATAGCAGGTCACGAGAAAGAATATGGAGAGAAAATTTTCATGACAATTCAATACTCAAACATTTATTGATGACTATTCATGTTTTTCATGACCGTGTCAACCCTGAATAAATTAACTTGTGCTTTTGAAAATATTTATGTCTTGACTGATCGGTACTGTCTTGTGAATTATCTCTTTCGATCATGGACGATCCTGAATGTCGAATTTGAGACTTTTAGTTCAGAGTAGACTGATTTTCATTGATACACGATGGCCATTTAGTAGCTCGGGCTAGTTATCGAATATTGATCCGATGGGCATCGGCTTGCATCTAAATGTAGTATTAAGAAAACAGCGCCTGACTTATCCGTGACATTTATACCAGAAGTTTACCGCCTCATAGTGAACGGATTGAGTATACGTCGAGTAACGTTGAAGCCAAACTTGCAAGGAACTATAATTTGTGGTAATATACTAATTATGTAATCTATATGTATACCGATTGCGAAGTCAGTTTGTGACTAAAAACTGTAGGTGAATAGGTTTACGAAGGAATCTATTTCCAGTATGCAGGACTCTCCATGTTTAATCAACAATGCTTTCACTTGCCAACATATAAAATTTAGATACATCATTCCCTTGAAAAATCTTGAACGAGAAATTACCCCGATCATAAGGACAGACCAGATATCGAACTCTTCACATTTGGACTGCATCCCCATATCTACGGGCTGGTTAATACTCTACATTTGCTTCTCAACTGATACAGATGGATGCGGCAATGCACCATACCAATCCGTTAATGAAAAGGCTATTGGTCATCAGAGCAAATCGGGCACTCGTGCATAGTTAAAGATGCAAAGTATGGCAGTTTTTAGGTTCGATGGGGTACAAGAAGTGTACACGGATGAATTAAACACAAGAGTAAATAGTCTTTAATAGTAGTGGGTAACCCGGGGCTAGGGGCCGTATGAGCCCATGTACTTCAAGATCCTCATGGTACTCATATGAACAGTCACAATCAAAGCGTGGCTGAGGTACATCATTTTTAGATGACGACTCTATAACGAATATTATGGATTAAGAATACTGATCAGCGATACGGATTTGATATTTTGGAACATCATGATGTCTTGCCGGCATCATTGAAAATTGTTGACCGCTTCTCTCTTGCAGGAAACAAGCCTATGTTTATGTATACTTTTGTCTTTTTGAATTTGGTGCTAATACTGTTATATGGAAATGGAATAGGTCTTTGGATTATGGACGCGGATATTCTCTAATGGACGACGGCTGGATTATGAATGACGGACTAGACGCTTGTAATTTGTGAGTATTAAAACACATACGAATGAAAAGGGAGAAGTTGAAGCAAGCAAATTGAGAGTGCCAAGACACAAGAAAGATGCGAAGAGAACAGAGCAAGCATGAAACTGTGAGAGTCCGAGGACACATAATGAGGGATCAAGGAGCAGTGGGAGCCGAAAACATATGAGAGGGACCAGGAGTATGGCATTCGACCAATTTAAATAAAATTGACCACCTCACGATATAATTTTTAAAGAATTTTCGTATTCGATCCCGCGACACATAGGGCTATAAAAATTCCCATCAAACCTAGTAACGGCGTCAGTTCTCTTAAAATCTTTGATCTTACAATCATATGTTTAATCTAGCCTGCAATCTTTCTGTTCAGGTCTTTGGTGAAAGCGGGCTGCCATCTCTGTATATCATCAACCATTACGATATGTCAGCCTCTGCTGCTGTGTAGTCTATAAAACTGATGAAGAAAGCTTGAGACATTAGATTATAGACATGTCTGTAGCTCGTACACATCGACATAATAACGCCTCTAACGTAACACCTCTTATGTAATAATAATAATAATTTATTCACCAATATACATTGTAGTTTTATTACATCACTGGCAGTCTAGCATAAGTCCTAAAATGAAAAGCGGACTTGCACGCCTAAATACAACACTTGGCGGGAATAAAACCCCAAGGGGCTTGCTCTATCCCAAAATAAATATATATATATATTAAACTGTTACAGATGGTGAAACGATAAATACGTTTATTTGTAGTGTAGCTTTTATATTAAAATTGCACCGGCTGTGATAATGGGTCAGTTGTCTATTAGGTATGACTTGAGTTTTGATTTAAATAGTTGATTGATGAGGGGAGTTTGTTACACTCGCGAGGTCCAGTAATTCTGAGCATATAACACGACAGGTTAGATTGATATATAGGCCTATATAGGTTAAGAGATTGTCCCCTGGTCCCATGTTGATGTATGTCCGATTGTCTTGTAAAATATAATTTTAAAAGTACTGGTAGCTGATCAAAGTGATGAATGAATGTGTGAACTAATAGGAGGGATATATATTGATTTAGTTTTAGTAACTGCAATACCTTTAGATTTGTGAAGAGTGGCAGTGTATGCTCATGTTTTCGCGAAAAAGTAATTATCCGGAGTGCACGTTTCTGTTGCAGAATTAATGGATTCAGATGGGTTACATAGGTGTTTCCCCATATCACATTGCAGTAGTTAAAATAAGGAAATATCATCGAGTAATATAATATGTATCATGTTTTCTTAGTTAGTGATTTTTTAATATGGTTTATAATCCCTAGATTCCTTGACACTTTATTGCATATATAATTTATGTGGGTTGTCCAATTAAGTTGGTCATTGACAAAAATTCATAGAAATTTAAAATGATGTACAAGTTCGATTGCTGCACCTGATATAGATAACGCAGGTATATTATTTATTGATCTATGGGCGTTGGGTCTAACTAGAATATATTTTGTTTTCTTTACATTTAAAGATAAACGATTACAAGAAAACCAATTATGTAGCTTATGTAGTTCGCGGTTCAGGACATCGATAGCCTCAGTGATATCTTTAGAAGAGGAGACTACGCTAGTGTCGTCAGCAAAAAGAATAATTTGTATTATGTCAGTTATCTTGCTTATGTCATTTATATATAAGAGAAATAAAATTGGTCCAAGAATCGTACCTTGCGGAACACCATAATCTACTGTCATTGATTTTGAAAATGCGCCATTGTACACAACAGTTTGTGACCTTTCAGACAAGTAGCTGTTAAACCAACAGTTTGATTTGCCTCAGAAACCATAGTAGTCGAGTTTAGCGAGTAAAATATTATGATTGACGGTGTCAAATGCTTTAGATAAATCTAAGAAAGTAACAATACTGTAATATTTAGATTCCTTAGCGGGGATGAGTGTATCATATAGGGAAGACACGGCTAGTGATGTGGAGTGATTTTCCCGGAAGTCAAATTGATCTTTCGTGAGAATTTTATTAGTGTCCATGAAACTGGTTATTTTCTTGACAGCTAGTTTCTCGAGTATTTTGCTAAAGCATGACAGAATAGATATTGGTCTGTAATTGGAGATAATGGAAGGATCATCTGATTTAAATATTGGAGAAACCTTAGCATTCTTGAATAAATTCGGAACTTCGCCAGTGACAAAAGAAGAATTAATTATTCGAGAAAGCGGAGCAGAAATGTAATTAGAAATTAGTTTAATTAGTGACATTCTGATTTCGTCTAGGCCAGGGGCCGCTGATTTCAGAATCATTATTCTTTCCTGAACCTCGTTGGGACTAACCGATGTGAACTCAAAATTATTTGAGATAGGCATATCTACATGTAGATAATCTTTGAAATTTGTTGTCGCATAGGGTATTTGAGAATCGAGTTTGGAAGCAATTGTACTAAAGTAGTCATTAAAGCTGTCTGTTATTTTATAATTATCCGATATAAGTTCTCTCTTTACAGTGAATGAGTCTGTTGTTTTAACACATCTATTTCTATTCATGAGCTGGTTTAGCACCTTCCATGTTCCCTTGATATCTTGATTGCTTTCATTAAATTTTTGTTCAAAATATCGTTTTTTAGATAATCTAATAATATGGTTAAATTTGTTTCTATAAGTTCTGTATTGGTCATGAGTTATGTCATTTTGGTTTACAAGGTACAGTCGATAAAACTTGTTTTTCTCATGAATCGATCTTAATATACCGTTAGTGATCCATGGTTTTGTGATCCTGTTTTTGTAAACTTTGTGTGATACTATCGGAAAAGAGTCCTCAAAAATCGGGTTGAACTCAGACAGAAATCTATCTAGCAGAATATTAGTGTCGTTACAATCGAGAGCAATGTCGCTCCTATTAACTTCGCTAATCCGTCTAGTAAAAAGTTCTTAAAGATATGAAAAACTGGGAAATGCTCAGTAATGTCGGTTAAAGATATACCTGATAATAGGTTATTTTTATGAAAATTGGTGCAGATATTATCAATAAGTGTTGATGAGTGGGCTCGGACACGCCTCGGTTTGGTGATTTGGGGGAAGAAATAGTAAGAATTCTAGAATTTCTAGAAAAATTTTTGAAGGCGAATGACGATCCGTTTTAAACAGATCAACGTTAAAATCGCCCATAAACACACAGTTGTTATTTTCAACGTCTGGTACATTCAGGACGCGTTGTAAATATTGATTGAAAACGTTAACATTTTTATTTGGCGCTCGATAAAAAATGCCTACTATATATTTCTTCTCTTCTAAAATTAATTTTAAAAACAATGATTCTATTCACCCTCTTTGTCTAGCTGAGAGAGATCTTCCCGTACTTTGCAGGATTTGCGATTCTCGCCAACATAGAAGATCAACCCTCCACCCTATTTGTTTTACCTTGAAGATGCGAATGGGACATATCCTGGTATGTCAAATAGTTTTCTGTCGTAGGATTCAACCAACTTTCAGAAAATCCCAGAACAGAAAAGCGATGCTGCAGGTTATGAACAAAGCCTGTAATCTCCGAGATGTGTTTTTTAAGACTTCGAACGTTCATGTGTAAGAAGGAAAGTGTACTATGTTTACTATCGGTATAAAGGTTATTGGTTTCTTCGATGAAACTGGTGTCCGTATACTACTTGGACTGGTGGGTATTTATATTGTTTCAGTGAGAAATTTCTAAATCGTTGTCATCTATGAGGGCTTCAGAGTGGTCAATGCCATTCAGTTCGATCGGATTGAAAGAGAGATTTTCAATAAACTCCAAATTTATTGTAGACTGTAAAGGACAGGAGTGGTTACTGTCTTCTGGTATCTCACTATCAAAAATGGCAATTCGGACACAAGACCCGTGAGTGGGACATCCTTCAAAGTATTATCAATATTATCCATTGTGGGATGTTATATAATGAACGATTTACTGACCCATTATCACAGTGCAGACTGAAAAACGAAACGAAAAGGACATGACAATAGAATATATACAATAGTTGAAACTTGAACAAAGCAAAACGAGAAAAAAAAAATAAACTCATGGCTATTTTCATAAGTTTTCGTTTATGCAACTTCTGCTCTGTCAGACATGGCAGTGTGACTATGCGTCACAGTAAGGTAGGCATTAGGACAGGCACTGAGCTCTTGGCAATACCCCCCCCCCGCCCCGAGTTGAAATCCTTCCTATATTAAGATGGGCACATGCAGCCCAAGTCAGAATCACCAGAGATTTTCATCAAAAATCACCAGAAATTTTCGATTAAAACAGTATTGAATATTTTGTTGAAGATTAAAAGTGATGGGATTGAATGAATAGTTTACCAGTTACTGTGCTGATGTGAATCTGTGACACACCAACACACTCTGTGGCAGTGATTCTGTGACACACCAACACACTCCGTGGCAGTGATTCTGTATCCCTTAATCAAGGAATCAAAATTTGAAATGACAAGAAAAATTTAGACATAATTACACATGTAATGTTTTTGTTTAAATTATATCCCAGTGTGATATATAGTCAATATTCAAGAAGTACAATCAAAGTTACTTTATCTAGTTAAATTCTACCCAAAGAAAATAAATTAAGACCCTTTAAACATGCCGTCAATGCCAGATGTTGAGTTTTATACAGCTGTAGATCAGGGCTCTGGGTGCATATATCATGTTTCCATACCCTTGATGCACACAACAGCGGCAAAAACAAAGCCTCCTTGAACAACCTATCTTTATACAGGAAATTCTTAACCCAGAAAATACCATTCTCTCTTAAAAGAAAACAATTTACGCCAGGAAGGCCTTTTTTATTAAGCTAATTTTGTTAGGTAGGGTCCTACTTAGATTCAATAATTGTCATGAAATTTCTTTGGTTATATCTTAATTGCAACTATGTTTGTTCCTCAAACCAGACATGCTTGAGCTATACATGTATAACACACTTTCATTTGAGAGTCCAGACATTCCACCATTCATGTGAACAAATTGTACTAAACATGGAATAATTAAATTCACACTACCCATTTCTACAGTATCAGTATTATGTTACTATCTGTAGCAGTTGAACCCCAGTGAAGAAATTTGTCTGTTGAATAACAGAAAATATGGTATGGAGATTTGAATGAGTAAACTCCTAAACAACTTACATGATACCAACAAAATGTCCCAACACAAGCTGATAAATTCCTTGGGTGGCTTGCAGGACGGCTTTGTTTCACCCTCAGTAAATGTTATCATTGTTGCTCACAGGCTAATCTGAAGGATGATACCAGATCTTTCTATGTTCTGCTGGGTTATTGCACCAGGCTGACTTAATTGGTTGATGTAAGATATTTCATCATCAGTGGCAATTTGACCTAAATTTGAAGCCTGCATGATTTGGTCTGTGATGAAATGTTTGGATGTGAAGTAGGATACACGTTAAAGGCCACAGTTTACATATATCTATAACAATATACTGAATTGTGTGTATTAAGAATGGCAAGTTGCCTGATAATAGCAGTGTAGATAAATGCATTAACAAATGATGGAAAATTAGCATTTCCTATTTCATTATCCCATCACGTTTTTTACTGTGTTATATATACAGTGAAACATACAGCCAAGGGTTCCCAATGGGCATGACAGTGCACTCGCTGAGCTATCAATAAATAATAAAAAAAATAATTATAAATCAAATTTTATCAGAATTCGGTCAGCTCAGAACTTGCTGGTAACAATGCCCTAATGCACGTTCATGCCAAAAATCTAGGTTCTAATGTCAATGGTTCTCCTTATTTTGCCGACGAAAGGACTCGGATGGACTGACTCACTGACTCATTACCGGACAATTTGCGATCTGTAGCCTACTTCGTAGGAATATTTATGGAAGATTTGCTCAATAGGATGGCAGTCGTATTAGATTGCCTCGTTAAATCGATACAGTGCAGTTACATTAATTCCTATCATTCATGTATATGCTAATTGAATAAGCGTTGTGCATCGGTTTATATTCCTACGAAGTAGGCTACATATCGCAAATTGTCCGGTAATGAGTGAGTCAGTCAGTCCATCCGAATCCTTTCGTCGGCAAAATAAGGAGAACCGTTGACATTAGAACCTTGATTTTTGGCATGAACGTGCATTAGGGCATTGTTACCAGCAAGTTTTGAGCTGACCGAATTCTAATGAAAATTTGATTTATAATTATTATTTTTATTATTTATTTATGGCTCAGCGAGTTCACTGTCATGCCCATCGGGAACCCTTGGCTGTATGTTTCACTGTATATATAACACAGTACAAAACCTGGTGGGATATGCCATCCGTAATTGTTTTGAGAGCTAGAGGTCACAGCAGTGTAGCTGGGTCACCCCAATAGGCCTATAAA
>JAVTVY010017848.1:0-81169 GCA_036873755.1 Hanleya hanleyi | reverse complement strand
TACCCGAACACATCCATAGACTCACGCCATCGTGTGTCGGAATACCCGAACACATCCATAGACTCACGCCATCGTGTGTCGAAATACCCGAACACATCCATAGACTCACGCCATCGTGTGTCGGAATACCCGAACACATCCATAGACTCACGCCATCGTGTGTCGGAATACCCGAACACATCCATAGACTCACGCCATCGTGTGTCGGAATACCCGAACACATCCATAGACTCACGCCATCGTGTGTCGGAATACCCGAACACATCCATAGACTCACGCCATCGTGTGTCGGAATACCCGAACACATCCATAGACTCACGCCATCGTGTGTCGGAATACCCGAACACATCCATAGACTCACGCCATCGTGTGTCGGAATACCCGAACACATCCATAGACTCACGCCATCGTGTGTCGGAATACCCGAACACATCCATAGACTCACGCCAAGTGTTGGAATACCCGAACACATCCATAGACTCACGCCATCGTGTGTCGAAATATCCGAACACATCCATAGACTCACGCCATCGTGTGTCGGAATACCCGAACACATCCATAGCCACGCCATCGTGTGTCGGAATACCCGAACACATCCATAGACTCACGCCATCGTGTGTCAGAATACCCGAACACATTCATAGACTCACGCCGTCGTGTGTCGGAATACCCGAAGACATCCACAGACTCACGCCATGTTGTGTCGAACAGATCTCAATTGTATTTTGGAATGCCCAGACAAAACCATAGATCTACATCAATCTTATGTTGGAATACCCAGTAAAATCAATAGATCCATTCCCATATGTTGAATCGTAGAATGAATGGATCCACTCCATTATACGCTAAAATGTCCAGACAAATCCATTAGTTCAATCCCATTGTATATTGGAATGCCATCATCACAGCATTTCGGAATATTTTCATTTAAGAAGTAAACTTGTGTTATAATATAATTAAGAGAGTAGTATCCCCAAAATAACTCGACAATATACATCAGGTGTTTGTAGCATCAATGACCAGCCATACTTGCTCAATCTTCCAAACGCCGATGATAAGGTTTTCGAGCTGCGGTAATAGGGCTGAATATTTCACCAGAGAAAAGGCAAGTGCCAAGAGTTAAGCCAGAAAGAAACGTTCTTATGTGATTATAGACGCGTTTGTCATAATTCTGCTTCGTAGGCGCCCATACCGGATAACCGTACATAATCTATACTACAGTATCCGTGTTCATCAGCCTTGAGGCACGCGACACTTCTCGTCAAAGTTATTGAATTTGGCTTCTTCTCGTGTAAACTTCTTCTCAAATAACATATTTCGTCCGTTGTTGTGGAATTTAGTATGACACGAGTAGACACCTGTTTGTTTATCAGTCTGTTTGTACAGAAATTATGTGGGCATGAAGAAAGAAACACACTCTCTCACCTGTCGCTAGAACTGATATAAGTCTTAAAATTGATTGTATTTAGAAACCGACGATTGTTTATAAATTAGCCTATAGTCCTGATGTGAACAAACATGCTGGTCACATACATGATATTGATTGGTAGAATTTTTGACTTCACCCTCAACATGATCCCCGAATCGGTCCTCTTCCTGATCCGGATCCTGAATTTCCACTACTGGAGTATATTAGTACTGGTGCAACCTGTAACCATCTGGGTCATCTATACGCGGTAAGACTGACCCTGAGATCGTGTGTTTCCATTTTCAGCCTACTTTCGGCAACTGCAAGAGGGAATTTCCAAAAATCAATACCACGTGACTTCGTCAGCCAATCAGCTAAAGTCTACCGACGTAACTCCAACGTAACCCGCCATTTTCGAGTCGATGTGATGCCCTACTTGTTCAAAATTACAGATCTACCACACCTCTTGGATGATACGAAAGTTATTCATACCCATATATTTTGTAAGCCCAGGTAATATGTGTTTCTTAAGTGGTATGAAAACCTGTAATTTATCAGATTTCTCGAGTCTGTTCTCCGCCGGATGAGGGTCGAACAGAATACGGTAAATTACCGGATATCGCTCCGCGATAATGGAGACACACGAATCGCAAGCCATCTTATGGATGGCGAATTGTACGCAATTGAGTACTGGTGGTTCAACTATGTAACCCTATCCGGCTTGGTCGATTTAGTGTCTGTTCCGTTAGGGTAAAGGGCTGAAATTTTCCATACTGTACGCTTGAGTCAAACTCCAAAACAAAATGTATTAAAGCAAAACATTCCAAGAGGGCCGCCGCAGTGACGTCATCTTGTCGAAAGCCGTTTTTCGTCTTTTTCTTTCGACCGATTTTCCGAATTTTTAAGTTTTCAATATTTTCTCACCAAACTAATTAGTATGATAGAGAATAATTAGTTTTTGGCAAAATAAATTAATTCATGACCTTTAGACAGAAAAAAACGCAAACATGGGCAGAAAAGACCAGAAACACAACTTTCTGGGGACAACTCGTGAACGTCATTCGGAATTTTTTCATGATACTTTGCACCTGAGATTATGCAAATAGTCTAACTGACATCAATATGATTTGTGAAAGGTAAGCAAGTTTCAGCTCTCTTGTTCTCTTCATTCCGGATATTCTCTGAACAGTTTGGTGGGGTTAAAGTAATTAAGGGAGCATGTGATAAAACTGGAGCCGGGTTGAGTTACCGGAATCAGATGTTTATACCCGCAGTGGTTCAGGGGAGATAAAACACTTCCGTTCCAAATAAACACGTGTTAAAAATGAAATATAAAAACGTGTTATAAAAATCACAAGCGGATGAGTATTCCAAGGAGGAATATATCTCCTTTTACACCGCCGGCGGTTCACCTCCGGAAAGCATGGACTGTCTCAACTACAAAACATGGGAGGACTCAAAACGTTCTTGGTTCCTTGGAATATTTAGTATCCAGATTTGATTCTATGTGGAACCAATTTTGATTCTTTATAGAACCTAATATTCTGCAGAACCAGAACAACCATGCAAGATTTCCGAGAGTGTATATTCCAAAGCTCATAGTATTTATGAACGAATACATGCAATGGATCTCTCCCGATTCAATTCTTAGACACGGAGAGGTGCATTGACGCGTGATTTCCGACATAAATGTGTGGTTCGTACTTTTCATCTACTGATGCCTACAATATTGGGAATATATTTAATCGTTGAAAATTGGACTAGTTTTCGACTTCAGTTTTCAAAATTATCATCACTGTAAGCATTATGATCCCTTCTGGGAATAGTAGTATAATTTGATACATTTACCATATTACACCTGTTATCAATAGTTACAAATACACTCCATGGTGAACGTATAGGAAGAACAGCAAAACTACGAATCACAAATTAACGCCGGGAGTCACGCATCAATGCGTCGGTCCGTGCCTTTGCCTAAGAATTAAATTGGAAATGTCCATTAATAAACTCAAGCGTAACATTTACTCATATAAACAGATGATCACGCGGTCATTTAAAAATTGCTTTTCATAAAATTCCAAATTTATTCCAATTCGAGCAAATTCGACCAACTTTGTAGGACAGAATATGGGCTTTAGGTGCTGTGCAAAACTATCTGCAGTTTTTCTGCAGCTTTGTTTACAATTATCAGCAGATTGTATACGATACACAATCCACATGTTGAAAACATGCATATAACTTAGGCTGCCTGCTGTAACACAATGATATGTAACATATCATAACTGTCAAAACTAATCACACCCAAGTGTTTACATATGCCATGTATAACCTTACTTCTTTTTCCAATTTTTCATACAGATACAGTCATTCTGCTTCTTATGTAACGTTATATCGCTGTCGTTTTCGGTATTGAGGCCAGCTGAAATCAGGTTCTATATTCGGTTGATAATGGGACTCGGCTAGCTGGATGCACAGTGGCTTAACCCAATCTGGCCTGGGCTTCTTAGGACCTGCCCAGGCCTGGTGGGGGGGGGAGGTCGAAATGCCGCCCCCCCCCCCTAATTATTTTTCTTACCCCTTGAGCTAGGGGCTGAAGCACACTATACCATTGGGTCAAGCTCTACCGGACAATGTGAAAAAAAATCCAAAATGGCCGCTTTGATGACATCACAGTGACGTCATTTTCAAAAACGGCAATTTTTGGTCGATATTTCGGTCCGATTTTCCGATTTTTTTATTTATGCAATCTCTCCGCAAAAACTGCATGATAAATTAGTGAATATTAATGTGATGTGAAATAAAGTAGTTTTGTCCACTTTTCATCGCGGAAAAGCAGAAATTTTGAAGAAATATGACAAAAACATCACTGTTTTGGTACCCCACGTGGACGCCATCTTGAATTTACTTATAAACCCTCTGCTCGGGGGGGGGGGGGGGTATGCACCAATGACACCAATATGATAAACTATAACGTCAAGGATTTTCAGCTCTCCATTTTTTGTTGTTCTGGAGATGGCAAAAGAGTTTGGTAGGGGCCCATTCCCCCCGGCCAGGTAGGGTTAATTAGCAGTGGTGTCTTCGTTGATGTTGTTGTTAATAAACTATATATATATATATATATTTTTTGCAAGACTATAGATATTTCCCACCTTTCATTACACCTCAATGACAGTGGATATAATAGAAATGCGTTTTATACGACCTACATCGATCTACATAACCCTCCTCCAAAATATCAAGTGACGAAATAACCATGTTGAAGAATTTCCCTAGTCAAGTTGACATGGCTTCGTTCGTTTTGTGGGAACGAATGAAGCCATGTAAACTTGTCTAGATTTCGCCAGGAATTCCGGTACAAAGTGCTGCTGTAATACATTCTCCACGATCTCCCGATGTGTATTTATACGGCAAATCCTTCCAGAGACTCTTGCAATTGAGTCCGAACGACTCCGAATGCAGGAGAACTGACTTCATGGCATTTTTCACGCCCGTTGAGTTAGTTTTCACCATACTCCACACACCCTCATCGATTTGCCGTTGGTTGCCCGCACACACCCGAAATTCCCCTGGACATCAACTAGTAAGTGTTAGATCTGAACTTGTCTATCACATAGTAAAGTAATCAGACAACAAATTGTTGGCGCACAGGATAAAGAGCCATAATTCTGTGGAAAATTATTGAAAGCGTAAAAACCCTGGAAGTCCACATCCGCAAGGTACTAAACATTTTCCATGTAAAGGACCTTGTATCTTTAGATGAGAAATGGCCCCAGCTCAGGTGCAATACAGAGTACATGTACCAAAATAAAAAACTTCCACTACAAGAAATTGTTCAATTGGTATAGAGTACACTATTATATTGTATACTCAGAAAAGAAATCAAGGCACTGAATCTTATGATTCTCGAGTAACAGGGCCATGAAGTAGTGCATTCGTGCAAAATAGTTGATTCTGAGGTGAAAACAGTTCTTATTCTTCTCTGTAAATATATGAAGATAAACGATAACCAGATCCAGATTTGGTCTGCGTATTTGAGCAGTGAGTATGCTGTATCAAGCTGGATCTGGTTATCGTTTATCTTCATATGTTTATAGAAAGAAATATGAGGTGTTTTCACCTCAAAATTGGCGATTTTGCACGAATACACTATTTCACGGCCCTGTTAATCGAGAATGATGAGACTCCGTGGCTTGAAACTTTCCTGTTTATACAATATAATAGTGTACTTCATGCCAACTGAAAAAATTTCTGTATATGTAATATTTTATTTTTGGCACTTCCACCGCACCTGTTCTGGGCCTTTTACCCACCTAAGCATACACGGTCCTTTTGTTGTTCATGAACTAGGAAACGAGATATGGAACTAACAAGAAATTATTGTCCGACAGGATAAAGGAGCTTAAATCCGTGTGAAATCATCGAAACACGTAAAAAACTGACAACGCACATCTGCAATATGCTAAGCATCTTCCGTGTAAGTTTCGAAGATGTCCATCAAATAGTAACCGATAAATGGCACAGACAAGAAGTTATCGACTGACGAGATAAAGGGCCATAACTCCGTGGAAGTCATCGAAACGCGTAAAACACCTCACAATGCGCATGTGCAAGGTACTAAATCATCTTCCATGTAAGTTTCCAAATTGTCCATCGCATAAAAAACGACAGGGCACATCTGCAGCGTACTTAGCATCTCCCCTGTAACTTTCGGAATTGCCCTTCAAATAATAGGCCTAACCGAGATATGGCCAGGACAAGAATTTATTGACTGACGGGACAAAGGGCCATAACTATGTGGAAAGTCATCGAGACGTGTAAAGAAAACTGACAGTGCACATCTGCATGGTGTCAAGCATCGACCATGTAAGTTCGAAATTGCCCATCAAAGCGTAACCGAGAAATTTTTGACGAACGGACAACCGTATACGCCCCGATGTGCATGCTGATAACAAGTCCATCGGGCTGCGGGGTAAAAATTTGTCGAAAAAGCTACATGCTATGACTGCAAGTGAAAGCTGAAATGCGGTATGCACTGAAGTATCGGTGGCATGCAGCAGATCTTATTAATTTTATTTTATTACCTCTGTCTCTCAAATAACGATGTTAATGCCGACTGGATACGCCCCCTTGTCTTCGACAGAGAAGGACGGTCGACACATTAGTTCCCGTTGAGCTCCCTGTTGAAACACGGGCAGAGTTTGTGCAGACAAAGTATATTTTCATTACAAAGAAAATCAAGATTCGCCCTTATTTTCGTTCCTGTCGATGCAAATCGCACATATTTAAGTTAGCAAAGTCGATCAATTAAGTTATAGTCTTCAACTATAAAAATAGTGAGATCTACTGGTGGTTGTTGTTGTTGTGTGGAACGTCGGCGAACTGTCAGATTCTGAATAAATACTCCCTGAAAAGAGTCACCTGGTCACCGTCGTGGAATTAAATTTATTCTTTTTTCCTCATCTATGGGACATATTCGTGATATAACTCCAAACTGATACTATTCACTCTCACATTAAATCTAACATCTATCTCTATTTTTTTTCTGGGATAGAACAAACACTCGATTCTTATTATATGTATCGGAAATGGGTGAAACAAAAACTAAATGAAATGAAAGCACCCAGTATATAATAAATCGACATATCGTATTAAAACAGTACGCTCATTAAATCGGCATCGGTCCTACGTCCCTTACTTGAAGAGACCTAGAACCAACGGTGATTTATTGAGTGTAATCTAAGAGGAATAAGATATACATTTTCATTCATATTTCATTTCAGCCGAAGACCAAGACGGAATGGGAAGCCGGTAAGTCGTATTATTTATTCATATTCATTAATTGCTTATGTTCTTCGAGCCTATCCGGTCTGGGGGGTGGGTAAATTCAATACAGCGGCCAAGGGAGTGCTCAAACATCCGCCTTTCAAGCTGGTTTTAGACATGTATGAACTGGTCACTCAAGGCCGAGTCAAAATCGATTTCAATCAAGAAGAACAATGTTCAAGACTTAAGTGGCATCCAATTCGACAGTTACAAGAGTGAAATTTCACTCTAACGTTTTTAGAGAACGTGATACATGAAGAAGGAAGTTCTTCTGCTGAAGCGATGACATCGTCCCGCTATCCACTAAGTTTGCTATCCCCCAGTTATGCTATCCCCTAATTGAGCTATCCCCTAATTGTGCTATCCCGTAATTATGCTATCCCCTAATTGTGCTATCCCCCAATTGTTCTATGCCCCTAATTATGCTATCCCGTAATTGTTCTATCCCCAATTGTGCTATCCCCTAATTGTGCTATCCCCAATTATCCTCTAATTATGCTATCCCCCAATTGTTCTATCTCCTAATTGTGCTACCCGTGATTGTGCTATTCCCTAATTGTTCTATCCCCTAATTGTGCTATCCCCCAATTGTTCTATCCCCTAATTGTGCTATACTCTAATTGTTTTATCCCCCAATTGTTCTATCCCCTAATTGTGCTTTCCCCTAATTGTTCTATCCCCTAATTGTGCTGTTTCATAGTTGTGCTATCCCTCAATTGCGCCATCCCCCAATTGTGCTATCCCCTAATTGAGTTATCCGGAATTGTGCTATCCCCTAATTGTTCTATCCCCTAATTGTGCTATTCCATAATTGTGCTATCCCCTAATTGTATTATCCCATAATTGTGCTATCCCCTAATTGTTCTATCCCCTAATTGTGCTATTCCATAATTGTGCTATCCCCTAATTGTGTTGTCCCATAATTGTGCTATCTCCTAATTGTATTATCCCATAATTGTGCTGCCCCTAATTGTGCTAACCCGAATTGTGCAATCTCCTAATTGTGCTATCCCCTCATTGTGCTATCAAACATTTGTGCTATCCCCTAATTGTGCTAGCCCCTAATTGTGCCACACCCTATTTGTGCTATCCCCTAATTGTACCGTGTCATATATATAAGTGGTTATAGTCAGGAAATGAATCAGCTTCTCATTATGAGACTGTATATTAGTCTTTGTCGTAAATCCTCTAATAATTCAATCGCTCTATTAAATTCAGTCGATATCCCCCGTTACTGTGTTAAAATTGTTAGGCTTTTGTACCCAAGCAAGTGCAGATGCATTTATTTGATGAGGAAAATATAAATATGTAACCTTTTATACAGAGATGCATTTTGATGAGGGGAATATATGTAACCTTTTGTACAGAGATGCATTTTGATGAGTGAAATATAAATATGTAACTTTTTGTATAAATATATATAACCCTTTTCTCATCCAGAGGCCCAAGAATTGTTCAGACGTTTTGACAAAGACAAGAATGGTGTATGGTCCAAGAAAGAACTCGGATTGGCGATGAGAAAACTTGGACTGACGCCAACACAGGCTCAAGTAGAGGAAACATTTATACAGTTAGACAAAAATAGTAAGTCAATCGGTTTAATTTTCAACCATCGTGGTATATTCAGTTATACCAAATCTGTTTCTATGGACTTTTTAAAGTCGACATTTTCCCCCACTATTGTGAAACTTTCGGTTATTTCATATTGCCGAAACAATGTATCTTGCTGTATCTTCAATGCAAGCAACAACAATAAAAAAGTTCAAACATGGGGAAATAATCAAGCCTTAACCCTATCTGGCTTGAGAAAAATCGACCGAAAAATGCCTTCTGGAGAAATGGCGTCGCTGTGACGCCATCAGGGTGGCCATCTTGGATCTTGACCCAAGGGTATATATTGTATTCAGTTTCAGCTCTCTAGTTTCAGGGGTAACGAAAATATTTAGTAGAGATTTAGTGAAATCAGCCCATCACCTCTCTTCACCCAATGGCTGCGGTACTCCCCAAGTCACTCAGGCAATATAGAGTTAACGAGAAGATTTCCTCTGACAATGTGTTGTTGTAATAATTCGACATCGTAATCGGTATGTGGTTAGCTGTATTGCTCAACTTGTAATTCTATGCCACTTGAATTGTTCCATGCAGGCTACATAATATAATCCCGGCATAATTGAAGTAGCGATTGATTACGACTCCGTCCACCCGCCATTCATCTGCGTTAATCCAGTCAAATTCTTGACAGAGAACTGCTTGCACCGGTATGCGAGTACAGTGGGCATAACCGCCAGTTCATGGCGTTATCTTAGATCTGGATATCTATAGCCGATCCATATGTCTGAATCCGTGCAGGTTGAACTTTGTTATGACAACTGACATCACCCGCGTCGAGGTCAAATCCGATTTAAATTGTCAGTTTCTGTACAGGCGTCACCAGGAAATTTCTACTGGCAAGTACCTAGTACGTTCTTCTGATTGGCAGAATCTCCGTGCTCGTAATACAGAAAAGTTCGTAAAAGGACACGTGCGAGTACTATCCAAAAAATAGAATAATTTGCCCTGGAAAATAAGGCATCATGGTGGAATCATGGATATTGAATAAACGACAGCTAACGCATCGGCAGAGGTAAGCTCCTTAAATCAGAAGCTCCATCATCTAATTAGCGTTGTTGGCATGTAGAATCGACGCTGATTTAAGGAGCGTACGGCAGATGCAGTCCGTCTGCTTTCACATCGAAAGCTATATTTGGCCTTTTCTATGAAAGAGAAGTTTCAATCGTGATCATTAGTCTCAAATATTAATATATTTGACAGCAAAAGTAGAACGGTTTGGTGTTATCGCCAATCGCCAGTGGTCATTGGTGAACAGGTTTCCAAACAGTTTGTTCTGATAAGTTAATGAGTTTACAAAGACGAGATAATGAGGGTGAGATCATCACTATTTCAGATAGTATTTTTTGTACTTTATTATTGAGGAGGAGAGAGGGTATTTTTTATAATTTCGCAAAACTATGGTGTGGGATTTATTGATGTATAAACTACAGGGGAAATAAGTACAACAAGTAGGCCTAGTCCCATGCACTATATTATACGTTATGTTTTCAGAAAATGGGATTATCGAATATAAGGAATTTATCGTGTTTATGGAAAATGAGATGGCGAAGATAGATACCCCAGAACAACAGAGCAAAATGATGACTGAAGCTTTTCAGATGTTTGATAGAGACAAGAATGGATTTATTGACTCTAAAGAACTTAAAAAGGCGATGAAAAACCTAGGTGAACCCCTGACAGACGAGCAGTGCGAGGCTATGATCAAAGACGCGGACATCGACGGCGACGGTAGAATTAATTACATAGGTATGTCCAATATTTTTATTAAGAGTGTAGAAATGCAAACGCGACCATACGCTCAGTAAATCAGCGTGGGTCGTTACGTCGCTATAAGCTCGTGGAAGGAGAGTAGGGACGTATTGGCCCACGTTGACTTGGCGAGAGTACACGATCAGAGAGGAGACGAAATACTACACTACGGTAATATATTTTGAGGGATATTTTCCTGTGTATTAACATGATCGTTTGGTTCATTTTGATTTATTTTGTGATTGATACGTGAAATTGTGTTGGAAATATGTTTCGTCGAAAGTGGATTTGCTTGGTAAGGTTTGACATATATGTATAACTAGTGAGTTGAAGAGGTGAGAAAATCGGAATGACGTTGTGACGTGATTATGCTGCTCAGAGGTCCCATTCAATGTCATTCTCCCGCCGCCAGAGTCGTACTATCCTGCAGCCAGGGATTCAGCCGCAGCGGCCTAGGGTCGTCTCCATTTTGTTCCCCAAAAGTCACAAAAAAGATTACGGTACCTGTTCCTTACATGACAAGCACTTGAGAGCAGAAAGTAGGAAAATACAAATTTGAAAAAAAAGAAAAACCGCCGGCCGAAGTAGTATATAAATGTAATTAAAGCTTCCGCGGACAGAAACTAGTCACATGTCAACGAGACTTCAAATACGCGGGTGGTCGCTTCGCCTGAATCTCCGGGAATGTCAGGGAATCTTCGGTAATGTCCGATCATCTCCTGGAATGTCTTGGGTGGTAAGAACCCATGGACTGTTCCAGAATGTTCTTTGTGGTGTGTGTGTATGGTGTGGAGGGTATGTCCCCACCACTCTCTGCATAATGCCCATAACAGTGGATGAAATATTCAGTACACATAACCTATATGCTGTACGATGTTATTTATACGAGTATATCATCAGTGCGACCCCAGGTTCGAGCGTTTCATGTCCAGTATCTCTCTGCATTTTCAAAACAAATAAAATGGCGGCTCTTGCTTAAGGAATTCCCCTTTTGACATCCATTGTGCTGCCATCTGGACGCAAAGAAGACAACTCTGACTGGGCGAAAACTCTGTTGACCCAATTCCTGATTATCTCCCCTGACTCGAATATTTCTGAATAGTACGAATTTGCTGTCCGGCGACGTCACGTCCGGGTCAAAAGTCACGCCCCATGACGAAAAGTTATGCCCTTCAGTTACTTCAATGTTATTCTCCGGGGAATGCATGTTTTGGGTAGGAGTATTGCGTAGGTCATTTGTTTTTTCCCTGTGGATTTTACTATGGGGTGTGGGTGCTTGTTTTCTCTGTCTCACGCTGTAGAAGACGATGGAACTGACTTTCGCTGAAAAGTTCTGACTACACAGGCGCAGTGCATAGGCAGGCCTGAGATGAACGTTTTGCGGTCGTGGTGGACTATCCGTAGTCCAGATGGGCCGTGTGAGGTATCAGTTTGAAATGCTCGTTGGAGGCATCCGACTGGATGGGTGTGGAGTGAATGTAGAGCTATGGCGCGCATGGGCAGTGGAAAAAGTGCTTTGAATGGACGTTTTGGACGCATCTGTGGTACACCGGCACCTTGGTGTTCCCTATGCCCTACGAGCTATAGGGTACAGGGTGTATCACACATGCGTTAATGTGTTAGAGCTCGTTCCTATACGGCGTTAAGGCGTTAAGCTAGGGCGTTAAGGCGTTAAGGTAAGGCGTTAAGATAGGGCGCTGAGGAGTTGAGACAGGCGTTAGGGCGTAACGACGGGCGTTAAGGCGTGAATATAGGGGGTTAAGACGTGACGACGGGCGTTGACAGGCGTCACTACGTTTCGATGAATTAGTGTCAATTCCATGGAATATCTAGAACAATCAGAGCTTCTGAGCTATACAGGGCGTTGAAGCGTTAAGCTGGGCGTTGGCGGGCGTTACTGTCCATAAAAGCAAGCGTATTTCAAAAACATGCGCAGTCGACGTTCAAATGTCAACTTGGGTTGTACATGTTCTGAGTGCGAACGCACGTTCACCAGACATTACGATATAATGCGACACCAGAAGAGTGAAGACACCGTGTAGCCCACTGAGGCAGATGCTGAGAATATGTCTAAGAGTCCATCGACTGATACCGAAACAGAGACTGCTGAGAGTCTATCTACCCATACCGAGAGCTCGTATTGTGCATGAAGCTATTAATAATCATGCTAAGGAGATCGAAGACGCCGGACAACAGGCGTACAACTTACAACAAGAGTACATCAAAATGCGCCCCTACATCAGGAAAACAGCCATGACGATCTATGAACAGTAGAGCCTGCTACCGTTTGAAATGAAAGGCGACCCCACGCACAGGTCCATCATGAAGACCAAGCGTCACTTGGAAAGAGGATATGGGGCTATCACCCACCGAGGACCTGCAAAATGCTATCAAAATGAGTGAGTGAGTAGGATTTAACGTCGTTTTCAACACTTTTCAATCATATCACGACGGTGCCTACATGTGCCAGAACACTCAGTGCATGAAGCTATGTGGAGACTTTGGAGTATCCACACGGACCCTAGCACCGGCATAAGCGGAATTAGATAACGCTAGTTCGGGAGCTGTGATGACAGATCAGCTCAAACAACTCATCTGATGTTGATGGATGAGCATCGTGGACGTCTGTTGGAGTAAACATGGGGTAACCTGGTAAATGCAAGAACACCAAGAGAAACTAACCTGCCATGCCCGACGTCGTACGGCTTAAATTTCCCACTAAAATTATAAACCTACATATATTTGTCGAGAGACATATACAGGAATTGGAATTGTAAACATACCCAACGCGGTGATGGAGGAGAGAATAAACTATGTGATCTTTCTTTCTCTCAACTGTCTGCATCATGGCGATAAGATCTAATGGGACTAGGTATAGAAGACGTTAGGGCGTTAGGCGTTACTGCGTTAAGACGGACGTTGGGCACGCCTCACGAGCGTTGGGAACGCCTCACTCACTCACTCATTCACTCACTCACTCACTCAACTCCGTTCCTCCTCCTCGTCCTTTCTACTTCTCTCCCTCCTCCTCCTCCACACACACCTACACTGCGGTAACTCTACCAGGTGGCCAGAGGGAAGATGGTCCCCATCTCCCCCAAACGCGTTCCTTTGCACTTCCGAATCTCCCCCTTTCGCTCCCAGTCTTACTCCTCCTTCGTCTACTGCTTCACGAGTGCTTGGCTAGTATACCTCACACGACCCATTCGGACCAATATTGGACCATCTCTACCCCAAAATGTCCATTCCAATGCCCTTTCACCACAATTCTCGGTTTGCGCATGCGCACCATAGCCTACTTTCGCTCCACCAGCATCCAGTCGGATGCTCCCCGCCCCCCCCCCATGAGTGCTTCAAACTAATACCTCACACGACCCATTCGGACCAATATTGTTCCATCTCTACCCCGAAACGTCCATTCCAATGCCCTTTTCCCAAAACTCCCTGTCTGCTCATGCGCGCCATAGCCTTAATTTCACTTCACACCCACTCACGACCCATTCGGACCAATAGTGGTCCACCACGAACCCAAAACGTCCACCCCGATCTGCCGATGCACTACCCATAAGCAGTGAGAACTTTCCCGCGAAAGTCACCCCATGGCGACGGGACCCCTACCATCGTCTTCTACCTGGGGAGACAGAGAAAACAAGGTGCCACACCCCATAGTAAAACCCACAAAAAAATAGACCACTCCAATACTCCTACCCCAAACATGCATTCCCAGGAGATTAACATTGAAGTAACTGAAGGGCATACCTATTCATCAAGGGCGTGACCTTTGACCCGGACGTGACGTCGCCGGACATGTTCGGATATTTTAACATTGAAATAACTCGAGAGCAAAATCGTACCTAAGAAATATTCGAATCAGAGGAGATAACCCGGAATTGGACCAACAAAGTTTTCGCCTAGTCAGAGCTGTCTTCCTTGCGTCCAGATGGCAGCAAGATCGATGTTAAAAAGGGAATTCCCAAAGCAAGAGCCGCCATTTTATTTGTTTTGAAAATGCATGGGGATACTGGACATGAAACGCTCGAACCTGGGGTCGCACTGATGATATACTCGTATTAATAACATCCTACAGCACGTATATGTTATGTGTATTTCACCCACTTGTATGGGTATTATACAGAGAGTGGAGGAGACATGCCCTCCACACCATACACACACACCACAAAGAACATTCTAGAACAGTGCATGGGTTCTTACCACTCAGGAAAGTCCCGTAGAGACGTTTCTTGACATTTCTTGACATTCCCGGAGATTCAGGCGAAGCGACCACCCGCGTATTTGAAGTTTCCTTGACATGGGACTACTTTCTGTCCTGGGGGCTTCTCCTCGGAAGTGACAGCATCATCGCCGGACATGACCGCATAACCGCGGAAGAATACCGCGAAGGAATTCATCCCCGGGGTCACTTCCGGTTACGTGACCGGGAGTGTGACCTTTGGTGGAACTATAGTGACCTTGCCCTTCACGTGACCTCTACGATATGCAAATTTTTTAGGTAAATGCGACCTTTGATGACATTTATATACTACTCGCCGAACAAGGCAAAACAGTAGACTGGCCGCCGTTGTATAATAACGTTGGGCCGATTGATAGCGGTCATGCGCAGTGGATGGGTACTAGTCTAGGCAAGACAGGTTGTGACTTCACCAGGGCTGCCATTGGTAATCCGTACAATCTGCGCACGCTAGACTGTTCTTGGAATCAGTGCATGCCTGTCCATTTTGAACTACTTTCGGTTGGTACTTCGGGTAAATTTGGAAAATCTCCGTCCGAATCTGTAAAAATATGACGTGAATGCGCTTATTTCAAAACACTTTTAAGATGTTACGAAATGCACTGTGTTCTCATATCTTGTGTTTAAATACTATAAATATTTTCTTTCCATTACAGAATTTGTTAAAAAGTGGTCAGAGGTTGACGAACCCACGCCGTGACGGCTAGGATTTTCACAATTGAAGAAACTTCGACATAAAGATGCGTTTAAATTATTTTATCCTTCGGATTTGGGCCCAGTATTACCTTCGCGTCATTTAGAGGTAGACAGATATTAGCGTGTAGACATCAGAGTTCTATCCTGAAATAATAGTCTAGATCGTCTCCAGATGAATACTGAATACCAGAGAGGGTTTAACCCTACAAACTTTCCACCCTTTCTCCGGAACGGCACAACATTGAGAGCTGACCTCGTCACTTTGTAGCTTATCATATTGAGTCATTTTGAGTCTATTTACCTACCCCAGCAGCCAGCAGAGGAGCATGGGTAAATTCTAAGTTAATGTGGGGCTTTCTAAATACAGATGTGTGTGCTTTTCAGCAAAAGAAAGTGGGTAAAACTATTTTATTTCACTTTAGATTATTATTTACTACTTTATCATGCATTCATGCATTTTTGCGAAAAAAAATCACATAAATAAAAAGATAAAAAAAATCGACCAAAAATACATGCTGGGAAAATGACGTCACGTCATTAGAGCGGCCATCCATTTTGGATTTTCTTCCTTTGTCAGGTAGAGCTTGATCCAGGGATATAGTGGGGTAAGTTCCAACCCCCTAGCTCAAGGGATAAGAAAACACGGGGGGCGGGGGGAGATAGGTCTGAAAAAGCACAGACCTGATCAGGTTTCGTTGACCTATACGTATGGTGGGGGGGGGGTTATGGATCGGATGAAGGTGGTGGGGAGAGAGGGAGTTGGTACAGATAGAAAGGGGATTTTGGGAATGAGAGAAAGGGGAAGAGAGGTGTTATCTCTGATCTGAGATAGACGAACTGCTGCTGACCAACATCCAACGTCTGTCTCCAATCAATAAAGAGAGAACAAGAGTAGAGTCAATCTTCCAAAGTTTCATGTACATCCATTTTCAATACAGACTCGCATGGAGAATTTCAATATGTAGTAATTAGAAGTTGTCGGAAACCATACCTGTCTACCGTTAAGTGACATTCCAACCTCATATTCTACAGATATTCTTAAACTTGTTACCATTTAAATCATCTTTCATCCTCAGAAATTTCAAATAACCCACATAGACAACATTATTAATTGATGTTTGTTGGTACGGTAAATTCTCTTACAATTCGATCACAGAATGTGCATAAACAAAAACAATCAACCATTACCCAACCCAAACAAAACATTACCCAACCCAACCAAAACGTTAACGAACGTGATCAAAACATTAGCTAACCCAACCAAACATTAACCAAACATACAAAAACACTGACAAACCCAACTAAAACTTTTATCCGATCAACCGAAACATTAACCAGCTCGAACAAAACAGTAACCAAACCAGCCAAAACATTAACAAGCCCAACAAAAACATTAACAAACCCAACAAAAACATTAACCAACCCTAACAAAACATTAACAGACCCGACCAGAACATTAACCAACCCTAACAAAACATTAACAAACTCGACCAGAACATTAACCAACCCTAACAAAACATTAACAAATCCAACCAGAACATCAACCAATCCTAACAAAACATTAACAAACCCGACCAGAACATTAACCAACCCTAACAAAACATTAACAAATCCGACCAGAACATTAACCAACCCTAAAAAAACATTAACAAATCCGACCAGAACATTAACCAACCCTAACAAAACATTAACCAACCCTAACAAAACATTAACAAACCAGACCAGAACATTGACCAACCCTAACAAAACATTAACAACCAGACCAGAACATTAACCAACCCTAACAAAACATTAACAAATCCGACCAGAACATCAAGCAATTCTAACAAAACATTAACAAACCCGACTAGAACATTAACCATCCCTAACAAAACATTAACAAATCCGACCAGAACATTAACCTACCCTAAAAAACATTAACAAATCCGACCAGAACATTAACCAACCCTAACAAAACATTAACAAATCCGACCAGAACATTAACCAACCCTAACAAAACATTAACAAACCCGACCAGAACATTAACCAACCCTAACAAAACATTAACAACCAGACCAGAACATTAGTCAACCCTAACAAAACATTAACAAACCAGACCAGAACATTAACCAACCCTAACAAAACATTAACAAACCCGACCAGAACATTAACAAACCCGACCAGAACATTAACAAACCCGACCAGAACATTAACCAACCCTAACAAAACATTAACAAACCCGACCAGAACATTAACCAACCCTAACAAAACATTAACCAACAGTATGAAAACAAACCAAACAGTAATGTTGAAGAGAGCGAATGCTAAATTTACTGGAACAGGATATGGTATAAAACATGTATATTGCCAGAACGTTATCTATTTCATTTCTTCTATGTCTCGGAAATAATTAAATTTCAGGAGTGATCCAAGTTAGCTTGATCTGATTTTTGATGCTGGACACTTGGGGTGGTTGGAATTGTGTTGTGATTGTATTTATTACAGAATTTACTGTATATCTTTTCTCAAACTGTGGTCACTCTTCTGTTATAGATGTTTTCTCTCAACTAAATTAACCTACAGATTATATGTCACATGTAATGTTTGTTTGTCACCTTCAATAAATTGTTTAATGCACTTTTATTTCGCTTTGTTCGATCATTGATAAGGCAGAAGTAGTATATAAGTCACCGATTCTTCAGGATGCCCACCACTGTTTCGTATAAAAAACGTACCCCAAGACCACAGAGGTCATTTGCTGAAATTCCCCTCAGATATTGTAAGATTGAACATACCACATATTTAGATTGTGTTAATATTAATACACCCATTTTCAAGATAATTGGCCTTCCCCCAACACGTGACTAGCTTGTACCTGTAGTCCCTGGTTTAGGTTCCATTGAGAAACGGGTACCATACTTGTTTTTATGGTAATTATATTTGAGTAGTGTAAAAATGGGCGCCTCAGAACACAGGCACTGATGCAAGGGTAAATCCAGATTCATATTCAGGATCATTGACATCATGATCACGATCAAAATACGAGTAACGGGCTGAATGACGAGTAAGATCAGGTTAAAGGGCTCGACCAGAATGAAGTATGGGGCTGCCATGTTTGATGGCATAAAGAATCGTAAAGAATCGTCGAACGTTTATGATCACGTGACAGTTTAACCTATATAGAGAATGATTTAGCATTACCATTTTATGTCAATCACCACACCAGTACAGATGTATACTATACAGCCATGTATTTACATGGACGTTATTGGAAGGTTAAGTATAAGGGAAGAAACGCTATTTTTATTCTTTTTTTTGTAAATATCAACGCGCATAGCTTAGCTATATCATATTGAGACTATCTTATTCGCGTATCTTAAGACAAAAAAAAACACAATAAAGTATTCCAACGACGCCATGATGACATCATCAAATCAAAAGTACACAAATGTTTTTAATATCGAAATATATATGAGTCAAACCATAAGATATGAATTAGGAAGCAGCTATATTGATAGCCATATAAAAAAATATACTAGAAAAAAACAGAGAATGAAGAACAACATATATAGTGTAACACAAGTTGTATTGATCATTTGATATATAAAAATACAACAGTTCGATATGGTATGTACAATAACAAAGTTTGTCATGCATAAATTAATCATTCCCTTTACTTTAATCATAAATATATACGAATATTTAAACTTCAAACATAACGTTCGGTTTTACAATATTCATAAAGTTTACTAGTTCATAATGGAGGAAGGGATGATTGACTAAAATTGTTGTTAACGTTGAAGTACAGTATAACGTCAGTAAGGAGTTCCTCCAATTCAATTCCCATAGATTATAAGCAATTTTGAATATATAGTATGAAACGGTGAGGAGAGGAAGTAACTCTACTAAAGGTTAGCTGACCATACCGAAGGGAGATAACTCTACCAAACCGGAATGCCTTGACTCTACAGAGGACGTAACTCTACTCGAACGTATATGTTACAAACAAATATATATAAAAATAGAAATGAGGAATAATAATTGTCTCTCCTTATACCTACGATATCCGAGAACTGATCTTTAGCGAGATCGGAGCTCTAGACTTCACCGAGCTTCATAATCCTAGCTCGGGAGGTTATCTCCCCTACTTTGGATAGGTATACACGTAACCCTTAGACATCTATAATATCCACATCAATATAATATCCACATCTTAATAATATTCACTCCTTTATTCATATCTTCATAATATTCACATCAATATGTTATCTACATCTTAATAATATCGACCTGTTGATAATGTCCACATCTACATGCATATTCAAAACATTAATAAATATTCACTTCTATATATCCACATCGTAATAATATCTATATATCCACATTTATATATGCACATCTTAATAATTTTCACATTTATATAATATCCAAATCAATATGATATCCACATCTTAAAATTTATATCTATATAATATTCAAATCAATATATTCACATCTTAATAATATCCACATCTATATATCCACATCTTAATAATATCCACATTTATATATCCACATCTTAATAATATCCACATCTGTGTACCCACATCTTAATAATATCAACGTGTATATATTCACATCTTAATAATATCAACGTCTATATATTCACATCTTAATAATATCAACGTCTGTATATTCACATCTTAATAATATTCACATCTATATATCCGCATCTTAATAATATCCATAATAATAATCCGTATCACTTTTGAATGTGAGGTAACCCTAATAAAGGGAGATAATTTTACTAACCCATCTGTTATGGTCAACATCCGTCTCAATTTTTAGCTCTTCTGGGCCGAAGGCCCGATGGGCTAATGTCATGGCCTGATTGTCCGTCGGCCGTCGGCCGTCGTCCGTCGTGCGTAAACATCTTCTTCTCTGAAACCGCTTGACCGATTAAGCTGAAACTTGGCATGCATGTTCCCCCAATGAGTACACCAGAATTTGTTCGTGCGGTGTCTATGATTTTAAATATGGCTGCCATGGTGGCCATCTTGAATTTGCCAGTGAAATCTTGTCATCATTATTTTTCGGTAACTACTTCATGCATCTTTCTCAAATTTGGTACACCGGTTCCCCTTTGGGTCTTGTTGTACAACATGTGTACTTTACTCCAATTTGAAAATCCAATATGGCCGGCCATCTTGGATTTCCCCATGAAACATGCATGTTCCCCCCAATGAGTACACCAGGATTTGTTCATGCGGTGTCTATGATTTTAAATATGGCTGCCATGGTGGCCATCTTGAATTTGCCAGTGAAATCTTGTCATCATTATTTTTCGGTAACTACTGCATGGATCTTCCTCAAATTTGGTACACAGGTTCCCCTTTGGGTCTAGTTGTGCAAGATACCTGTTGTGGTCTGATTCAAAAATCCAATATGGCCACCAGCCGGCCATCTTGGATTTCCCCATGAAACATTATCGCGATTTCTCAGGAAGTACTGCATGGATCTTTCTTAAATTTGGTACACAGGTTCCCCTTGGGGTCTAGTTCTGCAAGATAACTTTTCTGCTCGGATTCAAAAATCCAATATAGCCATCAGGCGTCCATCTTGGATTTTCCTATGAAAATTTGTTATCGTGATTTCTCAGGAAGGACTGCATGGATCTTTCTCAAATTTGGTACACAGGTTCTCCTTGTGGTCTACTTGTACAAATACCTTTTCGGTCCGATTCGAAAATCCAATATGGCCACCAGGCGGCCATCTTGGATTTCCTCATGAAACACTGTTATCGCGATTTCTCAGGAACTACTGCATGGATCTTTCTCAAATTTGGTACATAGGTTCCCCTTGGGGTCTAGTTGTGCAAGATACCTTTTCTGCTTCGATTCAAAAATCCGATATGGTCACCAGGCGGCCATCTTGGATTTCCCCATGAAACATTGTTATCGTGATTTCTCAGGAAGTACTGCATGGATCTTTATCAAATTTGGTACACAGGTTTCCCTTGGGGTCTACTTGTACAAGATACATTTTCGGTCCGATTCGAAAATCCAATATGGCCACTAGGTGGCCATCTTGGATTTCCCCATGAAATTTTGTTATCGCGATTTCTCAAGAACCACTGCATGGATCTTTCTCAAATTTGGTACACAGGTTCCCCTTTGGGTCTAGTTGTGCAAGATACCTTTTGTGGTCTGATTCAAATATCCAATATGGCCACCAGACGGCCATCTTGGATTTCCCCATGAAACATCGCGATTTCTCAGGAAGTACTCCATGGATCTTTCTCAAATTTGGTACAGGTTCCCCTTGGTGTCTAGTTGTGCAAGATACCTTTTCTGCTCTGATTCAAAAATCCAATATGGCCATCAGGCGGCCATCTTGGATTTCTCTATGAAACTTTGTTATCGTGATTTCTCAGGATGGACTGCATGGATCTTTCTCAAATTTGGTACACAGGTTCCCCTTTGGGTCTAGTTGTGCAAGATACCTTTTGCGGTCTGATTCAAAAATCCAATATGGCCACCAGGCGGCCATCTTGGATTTACCCATGAAACATTGTTATCGTGATTTCTCAGGAACTACTGCATGGATCTTTCTCAAATTTGGTACACAGGTTCCCCTTGGGGTCTAGTTGTGCACGATACCTTTTCTGCTCTGATTCAAAAATCCAATATGGCCATCAGGCGGCCATCTTGGATTTTCCTATGAAACTTTGTTATCGTGATTTCTCGGGAAGTACTTCATGGATCTTTCTCAAATTTGGTATACCGTTTCCCCTTGGGGTCTGGTTGTGCAAGATACCTTTTGTGATTTGATTCGAAAGTTCAATACGGCCACCAGGCAGCCATCTTGGATTTCCCCATTAACTTTATCGCGATTTCTCAGGAACCACTGCTTTGATCTTTCTCAAATTTGATACACAGGTTCCCCTTGGGGTGTAGTTGTGCAAAATACCTTTTCTGGTCCGATTCGAAAATCCAATATGGCCACCAGTCAGCCATCTTAAATTTTCCCATGAGATTTTGTTATCGTGAATTCTCAGGAAATTACTGCATGGATCTTATTCAAATTGGGTACACAGGTTTACCTTGTGGTCCACTTGTGCAAGATACCTTCTTTGGTCCATTTCGAAAATCCAATATGGTCGCATCTTGAATTTCCCATGAAACTTTGTTATGAAATCTCAGGAAATTACTGCAGGATCATTTTGTGTTCAGGTGGACAACACAAGTTAGAAACTCATCTATTGCATTTCTTTAGTAAAAAATTCTTACCGCTACTTTTGCCAGTTACAGCCAGATGAGCTACAGTGCCGTGGCACTATCTTTTATATATGTCGTAGATTTGGAAATATTGACCTTTGAATCAACAGATGGCAAATATGATGAATTTTCTTTAGTTATTTTATCTAAAAACCTGATTTAAAAATAACTTGATACAAATTTAAATAACCACGACACGGATGAAGCCAAATTCAATCAGAAATTATTAAAGTGACAATAAGTCGAATAGTTTGTAACAAATATCAGTTTGAAAAAGAGGGTTGCCTTTCTCAATTAAATTTGATTTTGTTTAACCCTACCTGGCCTGGGGGGGGGGGGCGGAAAGTGCCCCCCCCTAGTGAATTTTTCTCTGCTGCTCCGAAACGACAAAACCGAGGAGGCTGAAACTTGGTGACTTTTAAGCTTATCTTATTGGGGTCATTTTGGGCCTATTTTCATATACCCCCGGGCAGAGGATCATGGATAAATTAAAAATGGCGGCCATGTGGTATCCGCGAAAGTCGTGTTTTTCAATCTTTTCGCTCCATTTCTTCACATTTGCCTTGCCTAAAAGGCCTTGAAAGTATATTATTTATGCAAAACTAATTATTCCCTATTTTATTAGATTTTTTTCGAGAGAAAAATCTGAAAAATGAAAATTTTGAAAAATCGACCCCAAAAAGGCCGAAAAATGGCTTCCGAGAAGATGACGTCACTGTGACGTCATCATGGCGGCCATCTTGGATTTTTTTACATTTTCCGGTAGAGCTTGAACCCAAGATAATGTGTGGTAAGTTTTAGCGCTCTAGCCTTAGTGGTAGAGAAAATATATAGGGGGGCACTTTCCGCCCCCCTCCCCCCAGGCTGCGATACACCCCAAATCGCCAAGGCCAAATAGGGCTAAGTTATTTTTACGTGTCCCATCCAGTAACGGAAATACATTATTCATAATCCTGAATACATAAGCTTTTCAAAAACATATACCAATGGTGCCATTATTGATCTGCAGAGAGAAATGTCAGTTTGTGTGCAAAATTGCCCGCAGGAGGGCTCCCTATTCTTCAGATGTGGACATATAGACATGGATATTATTAAGATATGGATATATAGATGTGGATATCTTTAAGATGTGAATATTATACAGATAAGGATTTTACTATGATGTGGATATGATATAGATGTGGATATTGTTAAGATGACGGTATATTGATGTAAATATTATTAATATGTAGATATAAAGATGTGGATATTATTTAGATTGATTCCACTGTAGATTCAAGGAATTCCGATCTTTGTAGAGTTAGCTCCCTTCAGAAAGGTCACCTCAGCTATTGTAAAGTTACTTCCCCTTTAAATCCTCTGAAACCACATATTTATGTATTCAAAATTACCTAAGAGTTTTGGGGAACTGAATTGAAGGAACTCCCTACTGGCATCATCAAACTGAATGTATAAATATATATAATACCGTAGAATTGTGAAGAAGTAAACTTTATCTGGTTTTACGAGTTTCACAGATACACATCTACATTTGGTACAGGCTTTAGTATGTAACCGTACTTTAACGTTAGCAACCATTATAACAGATCATTCATTATGTATTTAATTAGCATTATGAACACTGTAACCCGAATGTTGAGTTTGAAATTCAAATATTCGTGTAAATTTATGAAAAGTTCGGAATGAATAATTTATACATGATCAAGACTGTTCTTGCATGCAATATATTGAACTGTTATAGCTGAAATATTGCTGAACGCGACGTTAAACCTTAATTCTCTCTCTCTTTGTTCTCTATACTTTCCATGTTTTCTAGTATATTTGTTATATATTATATATATATATATATCAATATATTTGCTTCCTCTGTCTTCTAACTGCATACTGCTTATGCTGTGACTCATATATATTTCGCTATTTCGGTTTGATGATGTCATCATGGTGGTGATGGAATGATATACTGATTGAATTTGTCTTAAAATACTCAAATAAGACAGCATCAAAATGACACGGCTAAGCTATGCATGCGCATTGTCGTCTACAAAAAATCAGAGGGCTTATCAAATCCACCGTATTCTCGGGTCTGAAAATCACGTGTCGACGAATACTTTCCTGCAGAGTCATATGGTTGCTTTTTAGTCACCAGACGTCGTCAATTTTTCCCACCTCTTGCACATCGCTCCAATATCCCTCCCCCGGTCTTATATTTATCCTGCAAACATCTTTCATATAGATACACGTCTATGTAGTAAACCTATGTACTGGTCTAATGATGGACATGAAATGGTTATAGTAAATCGTTCTCTATAGGTTAAACTGCCACATCTTAAAATATGGCCGACAATTCTTTACAAATTCTTTACAAAAAAGCCAACCTACGGCCTTCAAATTAAATGTCGCTTTTGGGTACCTCTTATGCCATAAGTAGTATACACAATGGGGGCACCAGACCATTTTTGGGATGACGATAGCGTTGAGTGGCTGTCGAGTGGTTTACGAGTGGATGTCGAGTGGATGCCGAGTGGTAGCTGAGTGGTGTGGTTGCCGAGTGGTTGACGAGTGGATGACGTTGACAGACTTTTTCTGTGGAGGTTGGGGAGAGAGCAGACGGCATGGGGGCGCCTAGAGGGCATCTAGCGCTGGGGTAGCGGGCGGAACCGGATCGACGACGTGAGTAGAGAATAGGCCCGTTTCTGCGCACCTCGTCAGTTTACCAGGACAAAAAAACTTCGACCGTTACATCATACCTCCTCTGGGAAGGGTGGGTAGCGGGTGGGTAGCGAGTGGGCGCATACTATGTAGAGCCTGGGCCGCAACCCCCATTAAATATACAGAATCGATGGAGATACCAGAGATACGATGAAGGGTAAACACACATGCCAGTGGCTTACATTGAGCTCCACGGAGCTCTGCAGTCGGAGTTGTCTGGGGGATCATTGTAAGGTCCACCTTGTTCTGCTCCGGAGGGGCAGTGGCACAAAGCCCTGCCTCACGTGCGGAGTGGGGGTTTTAAATCGATTCTCACTGTGCCAAGGTTGCGGATATGTAAACGAAAATGTTAAGGCCTGGCTGCGGAAGCAAAGGATCTTTCAGGCTGAGTTTCGACGCCTGGCTGCAATTGATCCCTCTGTAATTTCCTATTAGAGAGATTCTTTTATTATGCATTATACCCACGCGATATGGCAACCATAAATACTACAGTAAAGCAGTTGGCAGATCTACTTCGACAAGGAGTAATCACCCCCGAGACCTTTGGGGATAGCATAGCTGCCCTTAAACATCGGCCAACCCCAGCCCCGCGTCTTTCTATCCCCAAAGGTGAAACACGCGAGCGGCCAACCCCAGCCCCACGTCGTTCCAATGAGCGACCAACCCCGGCCCCGCGTCGTTCCAATGAGCGGCCAAACCCGGCCCCACGTCGTTCCAATGAGCGGCCAAACCCGGCCCCACGTTCCATTGCTAAAAGCAAAGGCAAAACGCGCCTTACGGATGAGGAGTTTGACGAAGTAGTTGGGTGGTTCGACCAGAAAATGAAATAAGAGCCAACAGCCTCCAAAACTTTCCGAACTACCTAGGACTACCAGAAGGAGATCCTAGATCTGTTCAATGTTGCGAGCAACATTATCTTCAAGCAGATGCCGTGGGTAATAGGGACTTTCCTGCGGGGTTGGCAGATGGATGTGCCTCAAGACCCTCGGCGCCTCGGCGCAGACCCAAAAGCTTTCTAGGAGGATGTGCGTCCCCAGATCCACCAGAAACTCACAGAAGAGATTCTGGCTCTCAGAGGAGTCAAATTCCAGCTTGCTCTTAAGATCCAGCTTCGAAAAGATATGCCTGATGGCAGCGTGGAGTACACAGAACCGGTGCTCCGCCACAAGCAGGAGGCTGTGACAAAGGGCAGTGAGATCGACCAGGCAATAGATAGGGCTTTCCCAACTATCCAGGAGACGCTTGAGAAATGGACACAGGGAGGCTCGGGGTGGGTGGTCGAAGGAATGCAGACTCTCTGGCGGGACATTGCCCGGTATCAGCCACTGAGGGGTGGCTCCTACGTCCCACTCCCCGCATCTGTGAAGAACAAAACAGCGGTCATCAATGTGAAAAACAAAGATGACAACTGCCTCCGATGGGCTCTCAGATCAGCCCTATTTCCTGCAGATGACCATGTGGACAGACCCTCCAAGTACCCCGCCCAGGATGGCCTGAACTTTGCAGAAATTGACGCCCCCACACCCATATCCCAGATCCAGAAGGTTGATAAACAGAACAACCTGGCCATAAATATCTTTGGCTGGGATAAGGGAGTTATCGTCTACCGCGCCAGCAACCGACCCATGGACATACCACGGATTAACCTCCTGCTGATCGAGAAGGCGGGCAAGTTCCACTACACCTGGATCAAGGATCTCAACAGGCTTCTCTACGACCAGAGCAAGCACCGGGAGCGCAAACACTTCTGCGATAGGTGCCTCACAACCCCCTACTCTAGACAAGACCTGCTAGAGGCTCACAAGCTATATTGTCGTGGGATCCGGCAGACGGCGGTGAGGGTGGAGATGCCCGAAGAGGGGAAGAACAACCTGACCTTCCAAAATCACCACAAACAACTTCCAGCTCCATTCATTATTTACGCCGACTTTGAGGCTCTCACCACAAGGTTGAGGGCCCCCAGCTAGACCTCATCAAGAGCAACACCCACAAAACTCAGCAGCATGAGGCCTGTAGCTATTGCTACGTGGTCGTGCGATGCGATGGTCAAACAAGACCACCCGTAGAATACCGAGGACCCAACGCGGCGGAGCACTTCCTCCAAGCACTCCAGGAAGAGGAGTGTAAAATCAAGGCGGTGCTGAGCAAACCCAAAGCCATGCGGATGACCCGAGAGGATTGGCAGGCCTACAATACAGCCACCATCTGTCATGTGTGTGAGAAGCCATTAGCTCCGCTAATAGATGTAGACTCTGTTCGCGACCACTGCCATATCACGGGGAAGTATCGAGGTGCCGCCCACAACGCCTGCAACCTCAAGCTGCGGCTGAGCCCCAAAACCACAACAATTCCAGTGGCCTTCTACAATCTACGGGGCTACGACTCGCACCTCCTCATGCAGGCCATCTCGAAGGTGGAGGGTAGGGTAACCTGCATCCCAAACAAAAGTACATCTCCTTCTCCCTCGGGCAGCTCCGTTTCATTGACAGTGCCCAGTTCCTGCTGGCCTCTCTTGATAAGTTGGTGGCAGCAAACCAGCCTGAGGCCTTTCAAATAACGGCTCAGTATGAACCTTACGAAAAAAGACGAGACCTGCTGCTGCGCAAAGGTGTCTAACCGTATGAGTATATGGACTCGTGGGAGCGATTCGCAGAACTCCAACTCCCTCCAAAGGAAGCCTTCTACTGCAAGCTCTGTGACGAGCACATCAGCGAGGAGGATTACTCTCACGCGCAAAAGGTTCCGGGAGACCTTCGGGTGCCGCAATCTGGGGGACTATCACGACCTCTACAATCGTACGGACGTCCTCCTCCTGGCAGATGTCTTCGAAACCTTTCGAAAGACATGCACGCGGCAGTACGGTCTGGACCCCGCCCACTACTACTCCAGCCCTGTCCTCTCCTGGGACGCGTTGCTCAAGAAAACAGGAGTAGAGCTTGAGCTACTCACTGACTATGATCAGCATCTCTTCATCGAAAGAGGGTTGCGGGGTGGTATCTCCATGGTTTCGAAAAGATACGCTAGGGCGAACAATCCCCTGGTAAAGGGCTACAGCCCTTCTGAGCCGAACAGTTATATCCTCTACCTTGATGCCAACAACCTCTATGGCTGGGCAATGAGCCAACCTTTGCCTACAGGTGGCTTCGAGTGGGTGGAGGATGTGAAAAACTTAGAGGGGCTCTTAGTGGAGCATCCAGCAGACAGTTCAGAAGGGTACATCCTAGAGGTGGATCTGGAGTACCCTGCACGACGCGCACAACACCTACCCGCTGGCGCCGGAGCGCATGGTGGTTCAGAAAGAGTGGATGTCGGAGTACCAGTACAACCTCCTTGGTGTTGGGTTGGCACCATCTGAAGTGGAAAAGCTGGTCCCCAGCCTCGGCGAAAAGGAACGCTATGTGCTCCACTACCGCAATCTGCAGCTCTACCTGTCCCTCGGCATGCGTTTGAAGAAGATTCACCGGGCCCTCCGCTTCGAGCAAAGCGCTTGGATGGAGCCCTACATCCGGATGAACACCGAGCTCCGGAAAAAAGCAACCAGTGACTTTGAGAAGGACCTCTACAAGCTGATGAACAACAGTGTGTTCGGGAAAACAATGGAAAATCTCCGCAAGCGAGTTAACGTCAAGCTTGTGCGCGGAAACGAGGAGGACAAGCTTAGGCGCCTGAGAGCCAGCCCGGCCTTCGCACGGGCGAACATCTTCGATGACGACCTCGCGGCGATCCAGGTCCACAAGAGCTGTCTAGTCCTTAACCGTCCTGTTTATGTTGGGATGAGTGTCTTGGACCTCTCGAAGCACGTCATGTACGACTTTTATTACAACCAGATAAAGACTCAGTACGGGGAGCTTGCAGTGCTCCTTTATACAGATACGGATTCCCTCCTTCTCGACATACAGACAGAGGACGTGTACCAGGACATGGCTGTGCGCCGCGATCTCTACGACACTTCTGACTACCCTAAGGACCACCCGCTACAGAGCGCTGCCAACAAGAAGGTACCTGGGAAAATGAAGGACGAGTGTGCCGGACGCCCCCTCGCCGAGTATGTAGGACTGCGTCCAAAGATGTACTCGATTCTGGAGGCCGGCAGGAAAAATATCAAAAAGGCCAAGGGCTTGAGAAAGAACGTGGTCAGAAAGCACATCCGCCACGAACAGTATAAAGAGACCCTCTTCAGCAAGAAGACCTTCCGCCACGGTATGGACGTTCTGCGGTCTGAGCGCCACCGCATCTACGGACAGTACCGGAACAAGGTATCACTGTCCACCTTGGACAGCAAGCGCTGGATCGCAGAAAATGGGGTAGACACCCTAGCCTACGGCCACAAGGACCTCGTCCTCGCTGGGGTGAGTGAGATGGATGCGATTATTGAAGAGTGCCTAGCGATGTAGAATCCCATCCGGTGGCAGATGAGTATCGGGAGGCACAATAAGGAGCTCTTCCCGGACAAATCCACGAGCAGCCCCATCTTGTAGATAATATAAGACAGGCGCACCTGGCTTTGTGACTGAGCGTCCAAGCCGATAGACGTGAAGTGACCACATAGGGTCGGTCGCGCGACGCCGACCACCCTCTAGCTCGCCTGGCTGGTAGAGGTAACGAACGCCCGCAGCAGAGGGGAGCTTTTGCTCTTTGAGTCCAACGGGACGGGACGCCACTAATGAGGGCTTTTGGACCACAGTATTTGCCTTTATGGCGTCAGAGGGCTTTTTACCAGTTAGGCGAGTCACCTGCTTGTTTAGAGCTGATACCACAGCGGGCAACCGAGCCACCCACTCACTCGACCTCTCACCCCGGCCGACTGCCTGTAACTTCATCTCCTGGGCGTATTGGTGCCCAAAGAGACGCTCGGCCAAGGTGCGGTTGAATCGTTCCACAATGCCCTGACCTCGGTGAGCTTCCCTGTCGCCACGTCTTATCGACACGCCGTGCTTAACCAGCAGCTGACTCACCGAGCCCATGAATTCCCGCCCTGGGTCAACTTGCAACAACTTTGGCCATCTCAAAGGTCCACGTTCGTAAATACGAGAGAGCGCGGATGCGATCTCCAGAGACTCCTTCGACCTGACAGGCTCAGCCGCTTTGTAACGGCTGGCAACGTCGACCACGGTCAGGGCATACTTGAACGTCTTACGCCGCACCTTATCATGTGGAAGAAACAAGAGATCAGCCTGGTGAACCTCGTTGGGCGTAGAGACATCAAACCTCGGCCTCGGAATGCGCCGTTGGGCAGGAAGGTATATTTGCCATATAGCCTGCTTCTTCAGCCAAGCCTTGGTCTCTTCCTCGGAGACTTTCCGCGCCTTTGTGGATGCAGCGTGTGCGAGCCTCTTGATGGCAGCGATACCACGCCAGTAACACTGCGGGCTGTAGTAGATTTTGGAGAAACTCCGGAATAACTTCGCCTCCATCCAAGCTCTTCGTGCGAGCGGTTTCAGTCAAAGGTAGAGGCATATAGGAAGTAGTCCATAGTTTCGGATTATTGGTCCCCCTCAAAAATATTTATACATCAGAGCGCCCGGGTCTGACCACATGATAATTATCCTTCTCTTTTTGATAACCAGTATTTATAGTACCAAGCTTCTAGGTACTACCATTCCTTCAAAATGACATATGCGGAGGGGTGGCTCGATTGAGCTATATGGCGGATCGGGTCGCGAAGTCAACCTTCGTCAGCCTCAGTTTCGTACGTTTTTCAGGTGTTTAAAAATAGGGTTATGTTGCATATGGGGTATGTGACAAAAATCGGCGTGGTCGACCCCATATTTTGAATAGCTTTTTTATCTTGCCTCCAGACGGGGACCACTGAGGAGAAATCTTGTGGCAATCGATTGTCAAGATTTCTCCAGGAAGTGAACGAAATATGGCGTATTTTGGGTCATTTTAATAGATTTTCCAGAAAATTTGGAGTACGTTCCGAGGGAAGAAAATGTATCTCGGGTTAAATTCGCATAACTGGCTTATATGTTAAATTAATGGTATGAGCATTCCCATGAAGAAAATATGTACTTTTATATGGGTTTTCTGCATGGTTTGGCAACTCGGAAAGACGGAAGGGCTATACCGAGGGTCTATTTCCGGCAACGAGGGGTCTACTGTGGACTGCACCCTTTAGATGCCGGTTCTGCCCCGCGGAATGACTCGAAAAAGGCTTCCAGCCAGCAGCACTTCGTATGGTGGGCTAGAGGCGATATAAAGCCGAAAGCGATTTCTTCGCCTATTTGGTGAATTTGCCTACTTTATAGGCTACGAGCCCCGTCACGCCCATTCCTAGAATGACAAAGACGATCTCCCGGTCTTTTTGGTTACCTGAAGGTACGTACATGGCTGAAAGTCGAGGCTCTGGGCCGAGAGGGTCAAGTATTTTGCCCGTGACTTGTGAGTACTCGCGGATTGCGGCATCGACGTCATGGAATGTGCGAACAGCGTGTCCCTGTCGTCGGAGCTCTTCATTTATCCAGTCAAGCCTTTCGGTTCGCTTTTTTGTCCATGCATCCCTTGCAGCCTGGAGCTGCTCTATAGCCTTGTCATGACGTTTGCGCTCTTCGTCAACACCCGAACTTCGAAACATTGAAAAGAGGTAATTCGACCCGCTGAAGGCAAGAGCATTGACCAGAGCTCCACCCACTAGCAAGGCGATCGAGGCCATGTTTTATACGCTGTTCCCGCTGGCACGGCTACTGTTTTTACCTTCTGACATCTTTGAAGACATTATTGCATACGAAAAGGATCTTTTAATTGCTCGGTCTCCGTAGTTTCGGTCGGAACGACTGGCGTCAGGCGCGCTGCCGCTCGACGATCGATTGGCTCTCTCACAAGCGGCGATCCTGAAAGGGCACGCGAGCGCAACATGTATCCCACGAGCAGAGCCCCTGCAATTCCTAAACTGCATAGTATATAAGGAGCCCCCTGTGGTCCAGCACTTCGTGCGATTTCGACGGTCGGTTCGGTGCTTGAGGTGGTCGTCTCGGCAGCCTGTGACACTCCTGTGGAAGCAAGACGTTCCTTGGCCTCCTTGAGCTCCATCTTCAGTCGTTCTTGTTTGACCTTTCGCGCGGCAGCGCCCTTTCGTCCCGCTTCCACCTTTTTAGGGTTCTTTTCATCAGGCGCTGTCCCTTCCTGACTGAGGGTCTGCCGAGTCACTCTCACCGGTGGCTGATTCGCTTGTGGTTCCAGTACCTCCGTCATCATCGAACGTAGACGCATATGTCCGGGGGCATGTGTGTCCAAATTGGCAGTGTTTAACAGTGGTAAGTAATGTGGTCAGGGGTGCTAAGAGCATTCCAAAGCAGTGGTATAGCTGACAGGTAGCATTGCTTAGCGCATGCTCAACGAAGGGGTCATCTTCTAGGTCAGCAACGAGCTTTGACTGATTTTCAGATGGAATGGGAAGCAAAGTGCTGGCTGCCATGGCATAGAGCTGAAGTGCAGCTGTCTCCAAGGTCTTAGTCATCTTAGCTCCCAAGCGCGCTTCATATCGAGCATACAGTTTGTCAACTTCTATATCGTCCAGGCTTTCGACCTGGTCCGGTGTAATGACCCTCCCTATGTACTCCTTGGCCTGTCCTCCGGCGGCCAATGCTGCTAGTCTTTCGCGCTTACTAGCAATAGTCATCCCGCCTACGGAGCTAGAGCGAGACCTTGCGCTTCCGGCTGCCGCGCCGTCATGGCAACTAGATGTAGCCGCCTTGGCGGCACGACCGTCGGCCTCTTCTTCCAACAGCTTGTCAATAATCTCATCGCAATCCATGTTTGCTACGTGCGTGGCCCGTATCACTTGCGCGTGCCGCTGGCAAAAGTTAACACTATGACTTACGTATCTCTTCAGTTTAATATATTCGTAAATGATATACACAAAGGCCCCGAGAGTAAGAATCTGGCAAAGCAGTAGCACTTCCCACATTTACGGCCTAAACAACAGTTAACGATTAGCTAACAACCATATACGCAGCCGGCTGGTCAGTTTTTAGCAGGAGCTTTGCATATTTTGTCTCTGCCAGCAGCGCCCTAGTTTTGAGTCGCTCATCTCTTGTTGGAATAACATCGTTCTCGTGGAGGCACTCTTCAAAAGAATCGCGGTCCTTACAGTGAAACAGAGCGCACCATCGTGTCTGCTCTCGTAGATCCTTCAAGACCGAGTTGTACTTCTGGGTGAGCACCCAAACGCTCTGCTCTGTGTGGCGGCCACTGAAGGCTAGCTCAGACAGCCTGTCTTTCTTTTTGATTAGAGCCTTGCTTGCGGCACAGTCGTCAATGATGTACAAGGTGTGTTCTCCGGCAAATAGGCAATAGAATGCTCGCAGATAGTCGTGGAGGCGCTCGCCGGGGTCGACTATGTAGATCTCTGGGTCAGCCCAGACCCAATGTCGGGCTAGATAGGTGTTGTTGTAGCGAATCGTGGGACAAAGGATGACGATGTGCTCAAAGACACCACGGAAGTGGCCTTCGAGTAGGTCAAGGGCGAAAACTGTCTTACCACACCCTGTCTGGCCACATATAATAGCGGAGTGGGGGTCTTTGGGAAGCAGCGGGGCTGTGCCATTAATTGAGCACTTCTTTGAGTCGGCCATCCTCGATATTCATTTGTGCATCCATGACGATGTACAGATAAACGTTCAATGCGCCGGGCGGCTCTGCTTCCTTTGTGATCTGGATGGTGATGCCCTCGCTGGCATTCACCACTCTTCGGCCGCTCCCATGTAGTCCATCATCGTCCGTGGCTCGCAGATCCAGCCATAGTGCATATTTTGTGGTCAGGAACTCCCCCAGGGAGACGTCTGCCAGATCCAGGTCTTTTGCGGCCATTGCAACCTCGGATTGACGTTTACTACCGGCTGCGAACTCTTTCTTGGTCTCATCCCACAGCTGGTGCGCTCTCAGTCCTTGACTGTACAGCTGATTCGGCACCCCCTCGATGCACACCTCTACCTTCGTGATGAGCGGATTATAGAAATCCTCAGTGTCGCGATTCCAGGGGGCAGGTTGTTCGAACAGCATGAGAATGCCCTTCATGCTGCGAGCGGGCACGTTCAGGTTGATGTTCCAGAGAGTGTCAGACTTGTTACGTGTCAGTTTGCGGTGGCGGAGCACCCTGTCGTAGAGGATGGCTAGGCGTCCTGCATACTGGGTTCGGATCAATCTAGCGAGATCATTCTGCGTGACCATTTCGAACTCTAGACAGATGTTTTCAATATTGTAACTGGCAGCTTGATCATCCTCTGCGAAGATCACGCGACTGTAGTCGTTGAATGTCAGTTCGTACTCCAGACGATCACCAGAGCGCACTTTGGTAGAAAGGCATGTGGCTGTCCAGCAACTCAAAGTCAAGCGGGACAAAGAAGCGGTTGCCGTATGCCCGTGCTATGGCTTTATCTGTTTTCTTGTTTTCAGTATTCGCGGCACCAACCCGAAGCTTTGTCGTGTTCTGGTTTCTGCCAATATCTATACCCTGGTAGGCTGCATTATTGCGCTCTTTGGCTGTTTTCCACAGGTCGCGATAGCAGTGGTATACGTCGGAGTCGTCAATGCTCATAACCTCATTGCCGCTGATTTTGATTGTTGTCTTCTTTATGATTGCGCGGCCCAGATTTTGAACCACGGTTCGATTCACGTCGGATGATTTCAGTTCGATGTTGAAGGCGAGGCGAGCGGTCCCCGGAACGATAACATCGTTCGCTCCGAGATTGGGAAAGCGCACCAGTAGCTGTTGGTTCTGATCGATAGTGCTGGGGTTGTTTGTGATCACAACTGCCTGGCGAACTCCCTTGATCCCAAGTGGCTCGCGAAGTCTGCGGTAGGGATTAAGCTTGCGACCGTATTGTGAAGAAGCCATCTTATTGAAGTGATAAGCTGTGATATTTCAATATGGCAGACTATGATGTTGATACCGGCCGTCTCGAAGAGACAGAAACGAGGAGGGACGAGGAAACGGACTATGTCGATTTGTCAACAGACGGCGTGGGTCCTTCGGACGCGCAAGCGCAGGAAAGTGAGCGCCCTCTCTCTCTTCAGCAAGAGTTAGTCCAGACAGCTGTCGATGACTACTACAACTACCAGGCAGAGAGGGGGCTTACTCCTAACCTAGGTAGGGATTACTCGAAGTTTGAAGTCACGATTGACGGGAAACTGCGCCTTGTGGCTTACCCCAACTTGGACTTAATTAACCTTCGTACAGGCCGACCTCTCTCCCTGTCCACGGTAGCTGGGGGGCGTGGCGGTAGCAGCGCGATTCGGGATGAACTAGGGTTTACAGACTGGCGCAGACAGTCATCGACAAAGCTGCCCCCTCAGGCTGTGGTAGCTCTACAGACAGCGAGCGAAGAGCTTGGTGGGGCTGCAGCGGCGGTCGAAAGCGTTGAACTCCAGGACCTCGACGGAAGAGCCAAGGTAGTCACAGACGCTGTTCAGAAAATGGAAACGGCCTTCACGGACGCGCAAATCGATGAAGTCCTCGGCACCATGCGCGACCCCCCTTTAAATCTCCGAGAGCTGCTTGGGCTTGACAAGGCCCTCCAGACTATTCGGGGTGAGCTCACCAACAACCTGGCCAAGCTGTCAGCATTGGATGACCGCATTGCTCTCGAGGAAGGAAAACTGAATGAGACTGACGTAGATGAGTTCTCTCGAAGGCGCGTCGCGGAGCGTGTTCGATAACTAAAGGATGAGCGGGCCGCCCGCCTTGAGGCTGCAGCTCACCAACAGCATCCTCACTGCGCTGGGCTTCATCGTGTCCACCCTAGTGCTTGCTTTGACGGGCGGGGGCACCCCGGGCCCAACATCGACTCCTTCCAAGCCAGTCGTTCCGACGAGCGGGACTGTAAGAGAGTGGGTCAAGAAACACCTACACGCCCTCGGCCGAATCCTCGCAAAGCTTGCCGGAAAAGCCGCGGCGTCGCTGCCCGGCATAATTGGGAGCATTGTTTCCTGGCTTCTTAGCCCTATGTCGAAAACTGCTGGATGGCTTGCAGAGAATATGTGGTCCTTGGTTGTTGCGGCTGCGGGTCTGCTTTATGTGGTGACTCGCGACTGGCTAACGAAATAGCCAAATGGTCACCAGCCCAGCTACGATGACACCGACGATGATTGCGGTCTTTTCGCCGTCGTGTTGACTAGCTGGGACCGTGAAGGCAGCGACATCTCGCGAGGAGTGAACCGGCGCGGACGGCTGGGTGGGAACGGCATGATCCAGCGTCGCGGTCTTGCCACTCGCCGTGGGAACCACTCCTTTTTCTCCCATATCTCCTTGTGTGTTTGGAGGAGCGACTGTTACGTTAACGTCCGCGTTCTCGCCGAGTTTTTGATTTTCTGTTGCAACTACGATCTCATTGTTGTAACCGGCGATAGGGGCCTATGCGGAGCAACATGTCACTGGGGGCCATGTACAGACCGATTCCGAACACATAGTTAACTTTGGAGCCTGCATACTGCAGGACGTCTTGGTAGCGTTTTATCGCTGATGAGAGGTCAACTGGAGAGGAGACCGCATCCTCGATGTTGGCGAGAAACTGCTTCTGCGCGTCAAATGCTGTGCCCTCTCCTAAGATTCGTGTGCGCGTCTGAGCCTGGGTGCCGAGGATGGCCCATACATACGTTCGAATGGAATCATTAACACGCTCGACGCCTGCATGTGTGAAGCCCTGCGATCTGTCCAGCATGAACGTTGTCCACGCCTTGTCAGCCTCCGATCCCTGCGCAATGTAGTCAATGTGAAAGCGGTTTTTTCGGAAAGTAAACGAATGCCAGGTTGGGTCGTACGGCTTTGGAAGTCGCATGTAGCCTGCGTGTGTGGCATAGAAATAAATCGTTCCTATGCCATTGTTTTCGCTCTGCTGCTGTCTCCAGTCGGTGTGCGGCGACACCCCAAACTCTGCACAGATGCGCTCATATGCTCTGCGGTCAAATGGATTGTTAAATGCCGCCCAGGCGTCGTCTTGTGGGAGCGGTGCCTGAATCTCTTTTAGGATCCGCCTGATCTGAAAGTAGACATGGAAGGTGTAGAGGGCCCGGGTGTGGCTAGCAGTTCGCGCGGTCCCTGTTCCAGCGGAAACGACAGCCGCTAGGTGGTCGCTCACAGACACGCCGCAGCCGGTCGTGGCGCACCACACGGCGAAATTCAGCTGATTCTGCCAAAACTGCAAGGGATTAGATCGCCACGCCTGAACAAGCTGGTCGCTTTTCACTTTAGGCAGATAGTATTTCACAAATACATTAGGAAACTGGGCCGCAAAGTCACCACTTGCTGTGTTCTCTAAGTTCACTAAGATATCTTGATGATTGAATGTCGTCCCAGTAACACTTCGTGCAGTCGTAGACGACGTTCCAGCGGTGTACACCCCGCCCACCTGGTAGGTGGCGTTTACATTGAAGCTAAAGGCGTGTCTATCCATGCGCAATCCTTGCTGGTTTAGCACTTCGTGTGGCCGGCTATGTATGTAACACTGAGCAACATTCAAAATGGCGCAACAATCGACCTCACGCATGCGCTCAAGAACCAAAACGGACAATACAAAGTAGCACTGCTCGAGCTCACTTTCTACCCACTATGGGAGAATGTCCCAGCCGGAACTAGCTTCTCTGTCCGCGGAAAGCTTGTGGTTGTCCCTAGCGGTTATTACAATGTCTGTTCCCTTAATAAAGAGGTCTTCAAGCCACACGGGGCGGGCCTGGAGATAAACCATGCCACTGGTCGACTGAAGTTGACGACCGACAATAGCATACAACTACTTGGCCTTGCGCGGCTTGTGGGGTTCTCAGATCCTGACGGTACCCTTACTGGGACAGTGCAGGGCGACAACTTTACCACACTAGCACCCCATAAAGAAGTGTTCGCTCACCTGGGTGAGGTGAGCACATCACACAATCTAATGGGGAAGGCAGTCGAGACGGCTGGAACCGCACGAAGTGCTGGCACCAGCACTGCGTACCCTTGTGTGGCCTACCTTTCCACTCTTCTGAGAGCTATATCTGTGACCGGTGAAGGAATAAACTGCGGGAAAACCATTTCTTTCCCTAATCCACAGTATAAGCCACTAATATCTGACCCTATCCCGCAGCTAACGTTCTCCCTGTTAGATAAATCAGATACACCAGTAAAGACCGCTTATATGAGTGTAACTCTTGATATTCATCCCTGACATCGATGGTTGAATCCGCAGGACCCAGATGCAGTAATTTGGCCTTAAACGATCTGGCTGATACCATGGGGTTTGGCGAGACAGGTTACACCGACCGCCTATACGGCTTGCAGTTCAGAAACGGCTTATACCATCGAAAGAAGCTTACGCCAGGAAAAACCACGGATGTAAGTTTCGAAGACCTTGAAGATATTAACACGGGAAACACACGGACGCACGTGAGATATAGCCTCGTTAAAAAGGAAAACGGACAATGGACTCTCGCCGAAAGTGACAATATGGGCTGTCTCATTGACCTTAATGTGGTCGAATCGGGAGTACAGGTCGATAAAGTCGGGTTTGTGAGAAAAGTTTTAAAATCGAGGTACGGCATTCCTGTCCTACAGTCCGGTTGAAAACAACGTCAAAATACACCTCCAGGACTGGAAATTCTATATAAGAAGCACTGATCCTCGAGGGGCTCTAGTAATCAATACGTCGTTACCCGGCCTGACCACTCTTCCTCCAGACTCAACTATCGTTGCTGCAATACTGTTACCGCCTGCTCCCGCTCACGATAGATTCGTGGACATACTACCAGATCTCCAGATAAAGTGGCAGGATAAGCACGCTGATCAAGAGTTGCGGATTTTCTTTGCTCTTAGCGCAGTTAAAAAGCCTGTCGTGCATCTGTCGTTAGAGGGCGTAACTACACGAGTAGGGAACGATGTGACCGTGGGCGATATATTCCTAGCTGAAGGCGTCAGCTTAAAATCTCTCAAGGTGATCAACCGGCCCTTGGATAACCTTGAGCTAGAGATCATTGACAACAGTATATAGATTTATCATGGGACTATATCCAACATTGGACGAGGCCGAATCCGCGCATGACTACAAGCTAAAGCACATCTGTGATATACAGCATGAACTCTCCCAAGATCGGGATTCCCGGTCGAGCTTGTACAAAAAATACCGCAAAGCGGTGAATGCTGTAGATGGCGTTGACTCTGCGCTTGCCACAGTGGCTTTGGGCCTCGGCGCGACTGGGGTCGGCCTCTTGTCGACTATAATTGCCGCACCCGTTGTTGTAGCACTTGAAGTCTCGGCTCTTTCGAGTGGGTTGGCTGGAATAGCTTGCAAGTTTATATCTCGACGCCTGACCATCAAAGCTAAAAAACACGATGAAATTCGCGTCCTAGCGTCTTCAAAATTGGATTTCATCGCAGATGTTATCTCGCAAGCACTTGTGGATAACAAGATTTCTGATAGCGAATTCCGTCACATCCTAGCGGAGAAATCTAAATATGATGCGATGAAAAACGCTATCAGGACTAAATCGTTGAAAGCATCCCATATCAGCCAGGAAGAAAAAAACGAACTTCTGAAGCAAGGCAGGTAGGAAGCAAGGAAACAGTTTGCCAGGGCAATCGAAATAGAATCACGATAAACTGCTTTCTACAGGCGGATTATTAAAGGCGCCATGCGCAGCCCCTGCCACCCGGAACCGTGCGCTATGCGCCGTGGGAACCACTACGATGTCCGCACGAACACCCTTAGTAGTTAGGCCTTTTTTCCGGCGCATTAGTATATCATGTTAAAGCCATATACATTTCTCACAACCTGTACCAGACCCAATCCAATGGAAAAGCCAGCCAATTCCAAGGCAGAACAGCAATCGTTGAAGATTGATGAAAAGGTGCCGGTTCCCGCTCGACTCCCCAAACGAGTTACCAAAAGATACCCGCCCATAACTATGGAAATGATAGATGATTTTTTTCAGTGTGGGTTATAGCTCAACCAGGGGAGAGCCCGGAGATCTCCGCTACCATCGCCAGCGATGCCTGACCTGCCTTGAAGGTGTATCCTTGGCCGGATGTGATCTTTGCACGAGGAGAGAAGAAATTTTCCAGTGGGCGAAGTGAATTGAACATTGGGCTGACACTGCAATATATATAAAGAAGCTGTCGTCGATCGATGGTAAAATGCTATCCAACATGGCCTACCAAGCCGCTGTCGTAGCGATAGGTTATGCTCGTCTGGGCAAAATAGTTTGGAAAGGCCCTGCCCCCAAGTTCGACTTCACCGGCTATGACGTAGGAATGGTTATTGCAGACATCGGCCTGGCCATAGCCACGAAAGACTTGCTGATTAAGCAAGGAATCCTCCCCGCGGATCTATTGAAGCAGGCGCCTCTTCGAAGAACAATACACATTGATTTCTGATCTCAAGCTCTGTCGCATTTACAAGCGAAAGCGGACAATAAATACTACAGCACTGCGTGCGGCTACTGACTGCCGGATCTGATAAATTAAATTGTATTAGTTTTTCAAACATCAAATCCGATTCGGGTTAAAGCCAAATTTGCTACCCCCCCCACCCTGTTTATTTTTTACAAAATTCCACCAATGACCGCGGGGATTTCCCGGGCTGTCTTACTATATATTATTTTTCCACACCGATCATTCCGTAGGACTCTGGCAGGTACCTTCTTCGTACATGTCGCCATCTAACACCCCTAATTGTTAGTCTAGTATTTTCGAAATTTATTTTACTAGGCAAATTACAGAAGTGATCGAAATATTTGTTCATACGATGGCAATTGACACCTACGCTCATCAAAGACCCCGGGAAAGTCTTTAATAAGATATATACCGACAGCAATAGTATATAACAAGGGAACAACCTGTTGCTAGACAACAGACATGGTGCGACCGGGATCGAACCGAGGTTGGTTGCTTGTGAGTTCACCGCTCTACCTCTGATCTAACCCGATCTTCTGAAATATGTAGGAAAAATTTTTATATACCTTCCACGCTGTTGTGCAAGACTTTACTTCCTGTTATCGTATCGATTTCTGACCGTGCGAGACAAGGGGGCTTCCCCTCTCAATGTGTATCAAGCCGAGAGGAAAAATCGATAGTAACCTGCATACAGCACTCAAATATATAGGACGGGGCTGAATGCTAGCAAACATTCCTATAGACACGACCCAGCTAACACATTTAGTCTATCCAGGTAGGTGTATGGAAAGATGGCAAGTATGAAGCCACTGACGTTGTCGGCTTGGATTACACCCTGCGAAAAACTCCACCCGTTTCTACGAAACGGTCGAAGTTTTTCTGACCTGGTAAACTGTCGTTTGGGGCTTGGATTACACCGAGCGAAAAACTCCACCCGTTGCTGCGAAACGGTCGTAGTTTTTTTTGTCCTGGTAAACTGACGAGGTGCGCAGAAACGGCCCTATTCTCTACTCACGTCGTCGATCCGGTTCCGCCCGCTACCCCAGCCCTAGATGCCCTCTAGGCGCCCCCACGCCGTCTGCTCTCCCCAACCTCCACAGAAAAAGTCTGTCAACATCATCCACTCGTCAACCACTCGGCAACCACACCACTCAGGTACCACTCGGCATCCACTCTACATCCACTCGCCATCCACTCGTAAACCACTCAGCGCTATCGGCATCACAAAAGTGGTCTGGTGCCCCCATTGTGTATACTACTGGGGATGGTGGAGGTTCTCAGCCCTCTTATATAGTCTCTCTTGTGCTTTCTTACATGAAGTATCGACCTCCAGATACGACCGCGATTCATACTACTGTATAAGGAGGAGCCTTCACACAAATGCGCCAGAGGGATAATTTATTTCACTTTAAAGTGGGTTTAGATTGATGCGAAGGTATCCAAGCAAGTGTCCGACTAAAGTCATTTCGACCTTTCTGTTATTGCGGACAGAAACTAAGATAATTCTCGGTAGGCCTACCCATCATATACACCAACTCACCCCTTCCTTTCCAGGATGTTTCCATTCAAATGACACTACCTCATGTAATTTGGGTATATGCGTTTGATTTCTTCAACACATTTATGATGATTGTTCGATCCGGGGAATAGAAGTGTTTTATCCCTTAAATTATAATATAATAATATATTTCTTTAATATTTCCCCTTAAAAAATCCTCTGATAAAATAAAAGAGACATTCCTATGAAGAAACGTGCGGAAATCTGATAAATTACTCTTTTATACCACTTCTGAAACACATATTGTCTGGGCTTACAAAAGATACAGATTTGAATAAATGCCGTATCATTCAAGAGGTGGTGTAGATCTGTAATTTTGAACAAGTAGGACAGCACATGAGTCGAAAATGGCGCGTTATGTTGAGGTTTAGCTGATTGGCTGACGACATCACGTGGTGTTGATTTCCACGTATAGTTACCGAAAGTATGCTGAAAATGGATGCGCACGCTCCCAGGGTATGTCTTATCGCGTACAGATGACCCAGATGGATTACAGGTTTCGTCACGGGAACCTGTTCTCTGTGCACCTGTTTTCCAGTGGATGATTTATGATGCGGAACTTGTGCGCGCGTACAACATTAACAGATGCACTATAACCAGGACCCCAGCCAAACTGATAGACCGTAATAGTCACTGGACCGAATCAGTTATGGGAGAGTCCACTATTAGCGGAGTGAAAGGAAACCTAGGCTTTCATCTATTTCTTAACGTATTTAAGATTTCAATTATTAAGAAGCGCTGAATAAGAATAACTAACATTCCTAGGACTGTTTCGTTCCACACCGGTACTCAATTTATTTAAAGCCTTTTTCGGCATGGATCTGCGTCAGTATCAGAGTAAAACAGGTAGGCTACTTAATTTATAACCTATGCTACATTCCCCTCAGATATTTACAATAATTATAAACATTGCAGAGCTGTGTTTCGAAACAAAACAAATACTAAAAGGTGTAGGTATTGATAACATAACATATTGTAACGTTTTTACTACCGTTCTGATTTGTCAGGTGGAAATATAGATACCTCGGAATAGATACCTCATCAGCAAATATGTCAAACGAGTTGAAGCCCATATGTGGATCAGTCAAATCGAGAGTCAATGCGTTGGTTATATGTTTATATATATAAATCAGTTTATTATAAAGATATAATTTTATAATACATGTCTTCACACAGACCAGGTTAATTATCTTTCTCTGTCATAAAGTTAATTTATAAATGGGCATGAATACTTCAAATGTATTCTCTCACACTGTGTACCGAGCTACGGGAATTTAGCATTTCATAAATTAATTAATTAGATCTAACAGATTGACTTGATTCACGGTATATTTTGCCGGATGCCAGCTTCCCCAAGCATTACGTCACATATTTGTCTCATGTTAATGAACAATGAAAGTATCTGTTTTTTGAAATCTGAATTCAGTAAACATGGGAGCGGCCACCTTGATATTGGACGAGTAACAGGTGTTTTCTCGAGCCATACTTCACGGACGTGCCGTGGAGTGATCCAACTAATTTCATATCGTAAAACGACAGGATTGTATCACCCGCTCGTGGTTAACACATTAATATTAATTCTGTTATAATGAATTCATCGAATAAATGTCCTTTAGTACTATTTTATTATGGCTGAGAGACCAAATCGATGACCATACATGATCAAGTTATTCACCTGTACGTCTGGAGCAACATGTTTGAGATTGAACTGCGAGTTACTGAAAAATCGAAACAGTAAAACACACGGATCGGATTGATGTGTAGAGAAAGTCGATTTAGGCTTAATTTACAATGACACACATCAATAAAGAAATAGTGGCTTGATGATGGGTCCCATATAATGCCACAGCGCGAACTCTTACATCAGGCTATATGAAGTGACTTAATACGTCAACCAGAGAACATTACTTTCAAAGTCCTAGTTCGGTTCATGTGCACATTTCGCCAGCAAGCACTTAACTTCCGGCTAACCCCACACTTTCCAGTTGGGTCCTTGCGCGAACTACATTAGTCATTATAATGGTGCATCGTGACCTGTATTCACCATTTGCACACGTAATCGGCTTGTAATACGAAGATTATAAGCTACAAACGTTTCCGCCGGCATTGATGCAGATGCATCAATAAGTTTTCTTGTTATATATTTGACCTGGAAATCATACACGCCAGTACACGAGGGTCACGTGACTGTGAGATGCTGCACGAGAAATAGCTTTATTTCCCACTCTCCCAGTGGCGCATGCTTGTCGGTTTTTGTCGGGTTTACCTAGGGTAAACCCTACACTGTTATCACTTTTCAGGGGTTTTTTCCCTTCTGCACATGTGTAGTTTTGATCGCCTGCCCGGAGACTGTTCTCATTTGATGCCCCTTACAGCATTCATTAAAAAAAATCGTTCTTCTGCCTGACAGTCATATACGCAAAGCACGGTAGCTTGTGCATTAAACGTGATAATTTGGACATTATCTCAGTAAATTTTATCTTTCAATTTCTTTTAAAATTTGCCTTTCCAATCTATTTTATCCGGTATCATTTGTTACGGCGGGAAGGATCATTCTCCACTGTCCATTATAATGGAACCATGGTAATGAGATAATCGTGCAGAAGCGCGGGTAAACTCGGGCAGTCAGGCGTCATTTTCCATCCGATGTTGATCAGATCTATCGTTGTTCAGATCAGGAAGTTCGTCTTTGAGCAGTGATTATTGTTTATAATTTATCACAGATGAGTTCTTTTCATAGGCTTAATTCTCTATAATGTAGACAAATTCGTAATCATCTGATAATCAAATTTGTGCGTCAACGACATGACTGTTGGGGAGTGACAGTACACCGAGAGGCGACAGTCACCGTCCAGTCTTGAAGAAGTTTTTTTTGCAGGAAATAAAATACCGTGGAGCTGATATATCTGGGGGTGTTAAAAGTGAAACAGTCTTGGAGCTGAAGCAATCTTGAGTTGAACTATTTTGTTGAAAACAGGAGCAGAAACAGGTATTGAAAACAGGAGTTTGAAACAGGTGTTGAAAACAGGCATTGAACTGAAAGAAATAATTTGAACCATACACAGTAAGCTACTGCATATAACAAAATGGGAGTTTCTTTGGAACAGTATAGACTTTGCATCGGCAAACAATATTATTTGCCACTCTATACAAAGTAAGTTATCACAGCTTATGCTTCTAATTATCTATGCATTTCTACATTACTATATCACGACTTCACAGTGAATACCCCTCTGATGCAAGTAAACCCGACATCAGTACTTTAAGTACTTTGATTTCATATTACAAATGACCTAATATATTTGAAAGAAATAAAATCGGCGATAGTTCACAGGGGTAAAAACGCATTTTCTATTTTGTGATGGGGACAGTTCGAGGCCCACCATGGGATAAATTCCTTTCAACACTGCTGGAGATCCAATCTGATTAAAACTCAGACTTAATAAACCGCTCCTCTATCGGACATGTCGCTGATTAAGATCTGGGACAGTTCCTATCTTAAATCTGTCGCGCATGTCAGACGGGCGACCAATCACAGTCCAGCCTCAACAGGCGAAGAGCTGCCTATTGGCGCTTTCCATTTGGAGGCAACGCCAGCATTGCTCGGGCACAGTAAATGGAACGTGCACAATCAAGGCATTGCCAGCGGCCACACCGACTACGCGAAACGGAAAGCGCCCGATATTCAGTGGCGGCCAAGTCCAAGTGCGAAATCGAAAGTTATGGTGTGCCATGCGTGCCCGCATTAAAGCAGGAGCAACTGCAGATGCTTTCTTGCATGCTACGTAAAAAGACACTGTATAGCCGTTCTTCCTACCGGCTACGGGAAATCTTTATGTTGCCGAGTGTACGGACGGGATGCAGAAAAATCCAACCCCCATGCAGGCGGCCGACGAAGTTCTTGCTGTCGACTCCAGAGTCCAGTTCATGAGCGATCACCGAAGATTATTATTTGCTCCCCGTTGCTCTCTTTAATGACAGACCATGTGAGAAGATCAAGGGATATTTCTTGCACTGCTGGATATATAGGTACGGTTGTTTTGTTTCATAAAATCAGTTCATAACTGCATCGCAACAACAACAGAGATTAGGAGATTAGCCGTCACGCTATACTACGAGGCGTCTCATTGGGCGACTATTTGATCCGGAAACTATTTGATTCGGAGTTCATCTGACGGATTTGTTATAGGAACTGTCCCAGATCTTAATCAGCGACATGTCCGATAGAAGAGCGGTTTATTAAGTCTGAGTTTTAATCAGATTGCTGGAGATCTGTCTTAATTCGTTCAAGGCTTGTAATAGCGCCGATGTCGTGTTCCACGGACCGATCAGTTGTGATCATTTCGGACACACTATAATAGCTTACAACTTTTACAGCATGGCTTCGTGCAGAGGTGTCTATGTATGATCCAGGTACAATGCGTTCGGATGATGACTGTGTACAGGATTCCGAACTTTACGTTCTGAGAGATGATTAGAAGCCCTGTACCCTATCTGGGCTGGACTTTTGGGGACCTGTCCAGGCTTGGGGCTTTGTCGACCCTTAACATCGCAATGGACAAAATATCGACATGTTTGGCAATTAATATCGCTATGTCTGCTCAAGGTTCCAACGTATTTTTAAAGATCGTAGTATGAGAAATATGATCTACTTATGATTTCACTTTAAAGTCAGTTTGATTGTGAAGTGATTGTCCTACTGAACGATTTATCCGCGAAATACAGCTTTCCACAAACTCAACTGGTCAAATAACCAGTTAGTCATGTAGTGTGACTGTACAAACGTCGAATCTTTAAGCTAGCCACCGCCAATAAAAAGTCCGGCGTCCATAATTAAAACATTTCATTCCCATTAAAAGCGACCATATAATATAATATGATTGTTTTACACGAGCAAGTTTCTTTCAGAACAGAAGAATAGTAAGCCTTCTCCAAAAATGATTACTATTGGTATTCCTTCAACAATTTCGTGACGATTTCTTGTGTACAATTTATCTTAGCTTACTTTGATTGTGGTTGCTATATGAGCGCCATAAGAAGATTGCATTATTATATTGTGTTCATTCAGCCATATGCCTTCTGCGATTCCCGAGATAATTACGCTCTCGATTTAACCCTACCTGGCCTGGGGGGATTGGGGGCAGAAATGGGTCCCCTTACCAATCTTTCTGCGCTATCTCCGGGACGACAAAAAATGTAGAGCTGAAACGTTGGTGTATATTTCTCTTAGATCTAAATTTTATGATACTTGCAGTGGATTAAATTGTAGGTTTACTGGATCATTTTTCTGATTTGAATGTGATTGCAAAAAATTGACTATAGAATTTAAAAAAAAATCGTCTACGGTGTATGCAATGTAAATAATTAGAGAGAGTGGCTGTAAACAAATCGTCTAATTAAGTGTATTCAAAATATGCATATCTGTACCGATCTGGTTGTATTTAATATGCACTTTTTCAACTTCCTGTACTGATTTTACGGTGGTAAATACAACCTCCTGTAAATGAATACAGGGGATTTATCGTACATGATATTCACCTAAAATTTCCTCCATACTGGGTCACATAGCGGATGATATTATCATTCTGTCAAATGGTGTGCTTTTATGATTAATTTTCTTGACTAAAAATAGATGTTGAAGTGAGTTACTGCCTCCTGGTAAAAGAACTCTTCAGAACTGTTGGAGAAAGTTTGTTGAGCGTCTTTGTGCTTGTTTTTTTAGGGGTTTTTTATGTTTGTCCCAGGCCACGTTGGCAAGACATGATCATTATTAATGCGTGTCCAGTGTTATTTCCAGGGCTTACCTGAAAAAAGCGAGCGGGAAATATTTCAGATCTCGTGAAATAGCGTAATTTTAAAGTGTCTTTCGGAAGAGTATTGTCATATTACAGTGGAGTCACATGAAACAAGTTAGGCGTGATTTTATGGAGACATTTCCGTGGTTACATATTACAGTGGAGTCACATGAAACAAGTTAGGCGTGATTTTATGGAGATATTTCCATGGCTACAATTTAAGATTTACATGAATGTACATCAGAATTATTCCTATGTATGGCAATGTTGTTGTTGTAAGTGCAATTTACATCGTTGGTATCATAATGTATGTTCAACCAATACATGTACGAGAAATATTTTATAATAATTGCAGGGAGGCAGACACTTGCGTTATAAATTAGAAAAAATATATATAAATTTTACAAATATTTTCTTAATTTGAGAAAATGTTACTTTTTAAAAGAAATAGATAATTATTCTTTGAAAATTTTCGCCAGGTTTAAGAAGAATATACTTCTAAACACAGTGAACATACTTTCTTGTGTGAGAATTATATTGTTCAGTTTTCGCATTTGAAAATATTAATCGTATAATTCCTTCGCTTTTGTACATAATTTTCTTACATTTTCCAGAGTAAAGAAACAATTTCTTGGATGTTCTCATACTTTGAATTTTGTTTCAAGAAATAAATTGATAGAGTTTCTTCGTGAAGTAAAAACCATTTTCTAATACTGCTATCCCCATGTAAATTGAATTCTAGTAGTACAAAAATATAGCCATTGATGCAAGAAACAATTCGGAATAATGCTCTGACCGTTGTGAACTAAGCAAGAAAAAATTGATTCTTTAAACAATATTAGGTCTCTTAAAACACAATAATGTCAAGAGCACTTAATGTTTTCTATGTTTTCTATATTTTAGTTTGTTTTATTGTCATTATTAACGCTCTATCATTATTGCATTTATTTACTTACATAATTCAATGCAATAATGATAGAGCGCTAATAATGACAATAACAATAATGCACACCACTTTTTATCAGCCTGATGAAGTAATATCCATCATTAAATAAAGAAGAAAAGCATTTTATCAATATGGATTAACTTGGAATTGCAATTGGAATGCGATATTTTCCTGTGTTACACATGTAAGTTGGCTATGTTATAGATTGTGTTTCGGCTCAAAATTTGAAATAAACTGCTGTAATTTAATTGCCCAAAATGCACAAATTTAGACTTTGTTTAAGGTGTAATTGTTCTATTTGTTCTGAATAAAAACTTGCATTCCATAAATACACCCTCGTTGAGGCCGTTATTATCTATCTGGTGGTCGCATACTTCATCAAGTTCCATCAGATGACTTGATAGGACTATCACATCATCGCTATGTGATGTTTTATCTAATACCACTCGAGTCGGTTCTTGGGGCCGTGTGGTCATTTCATTCGAGATGTCCACATGAACATCTGCAATAAAAGCGTGACTGGGATACAAATCATCACAGGTATATCACTTTTTGTTCTTTTGATCTTTTTAGAAATATGCAGTCAGTATAATAGACTGTGAGATCATATAACGCCGGTATGGCTTTCTTCCACCCTTTTATTGTTGCGTTTAATTCCATCATTATATTGTACTAAACATTTGGAACATTTACCCCCCCTTCGTTCATTCCAACATATTTATGCAAGCAAAGGAGACGCCGTGGCTACAAACGGAACAGGAATAACCACTGCCATCCATAGAATTTCGTAAAAAAAAAAACAGCAGAAACTTTTAGAGCGAAAAAACTTGCTTGGTTAACATTAGGGATATCTGAGAAATCTAGACAAATCAAGCTAACTTCTGAGATATTTAAGGACGTCATCGTAATCTCATCTCATGGCTGAACTATAATTAATTCGGCTCAAGAAAATCAAATTGGAGAATCATGCTTTCAAAAGTGTGAGTGGAAGGGGAGGGGGGTCAGTGGGTCAGTATTCCAAATATACCATATATGCCAAACCAAATTCAAGACCGGTTGGGGAAGATTCTTCAATTTTGGTGTGTGCAGCATTATTCATACAGACTGAGTCGTGGAGAACGGAAGGGGTGTGTTTTAAAGATATGTACATGCTGCACATTGTAAAATATGAGATGTGTTTAAAAGATTTAAACTCATCTATAAAATATTCAATTATAGATTTGGCAGGTGATCGTTTTCAGCGTGTAGTACATGCATGCATGCATGTTTCAGATGTAGAGTATATATGTCCATGTCCGGTTTAGTGGAGCGTATGCTTTCCTGGTCAGAGATTAGTTTCATATAGCGTTTGTATTTGGAGTTCAAGATGTACTAAATTCAAAGAGTATTCTACTCTCTTTTTGTCCCAGAGAGTATCTTTTACTCTCTTTTTGTATCCCACCGTGGCTGGGATACGAATCATCACAGGGGTCACTTTTGGTTTTTGTGATATTTTCATATATGCAGTCAGTATATTTGTCTGTGGGGTCATATGACCTCTTGTCAGTACTCCGACATCGTTTTTCACCACTCTTTTAACGTTGCGTTTAGTCTTAGTTACAGTGCTTGGCTGAACGCTGACTGTCCCTTGTCACTGGTAGTTTCCTGAGATTAAATCTGAGATCCGTATCGCGTTGGTAGAGATATCTCGCAGCGGGTCTTTGTCATTCTCAGCTGGCTCCAGTGGTACTGAAGTTAAACGAATTAAACCCACGAGGTGCAATTTGAACATGTTTGTATGGGTAAATGTAACGCTTTAATACTGGTATCACCGCTAGTAAGTTAAAATTTAATATTCACAAAAGCACGTGTGTTCTTGAAAAGAAACATGTCACGTGATAATGGTGGTAAATCTCTATTAGTTAACGCTATCACGTAACCGTGATTGAGTAAGTATTTGATTCAAGTGTAACCCTTGAACATAATTATAGTTTTTACATGATGGCTTATGGAATTGATACTTATATTAACTTCTGTGCCACGATCGACATCTACGGTAAATAAACTGCAGTTTATCTGGTTTTTGAAAAACCTTATAGACAACTTTAAGGTACGGACAGGGAAGCGTTTCCTTATTCAGGTTTGTATGAAGGTATTGGTGGGATGCTTCAACAAAGAAGAAGAATAGAATGAGACTTCTGTGATGGAAGACAACCTCGGGGGATTTACCATGACAGCTAGGTCCAATGAGTCATCTGAGAACAATTTTGGACACTAAATTTACAACGATATGTTAAAAACCTCTGTTGCATGAATATTTCTTTAGGACTCATTTGCTAACGGATTTCAAGTACCTAAAAATGAAACCGGTAGAAGATATTCGTCAGTAATCAGGTGAGCTTTAAACAACTTGCATGTAATAGTCCATTTCTTTAATGAAGAACTTTATTTTTGGATATATAGATAAAACGATTAATAAGTCGTGTACTGATTTTGAAACTTTCCATCCCTTCATATAATTAATATTGTATGTCTCTGATTACATTATGCTTGAGTCATTATTTTTGTGAACAATATTTCAGTAACGTTAAAGCGGTTTAACGTTAAATATATTTTTACGTGATGACGATAGAATTTTGGTTATGAAGACATGTCCGGCGTATATAATATGGTGATGAGTCAATATTTCTTCATATTTGAGTCTGTAAGTACCCAGAGAAGCTGCGGTAATGTGAGAGAATTTATTTCGTCATTCAAGAAACTTTGATTATGACCTTGTGCAGGTAACAATTTCCAGGTAGCATAATGTAGAAATGTCAAGTTGAATTGATGACATTTGGTTTTGTATGATGTGCTCGAGTCGATGAAATAGCCGTTTCTTTGTTAGATTTGATATTGTGTTCTAGTAAGATATTATTATCTACCCAATGTTTGAGGATATTTGGTTGCAGCTTTCGGAAATTCCTAACATTTCTGGTGAACGAGGTTTATGTGGGTTAACTACATGGCTTGAATTGTTGAGATATAGCAGTAGATGTTCATTTTAGCAAGTTGAGCCTGTTACTTGATTTCAGAATCTATTCTAAGTTGAAAATTATTGAATTTAATTAGTAATCCTTGATGTACCCATGTTGCTCAAGATCCTCATGGTGTTCATATGAACAGGCACAATCAAAGCGTGACTGAGGTACATCATTCTCTAGATGAGGACTTTACAAGGAAAATCATATGGATTAAGAATACTGATCAGCGATACGGATTTGATATCTTTGGAACATCGTTATGTTTTGCCAGCACCATTGAAAACTGTTGATCGCTTCTCTTGCAGGAAACTAGCCTATGTTTATAGTATTGGATTTGGTGCTAATGCTGTTATATGAAAATTATATGGAATAGGTCCTTGGACTGTGGAGACGAATATTCTTTATCTGTACCTGGCCGGGGGGGTCATTTTGAGTCTATTTACATGACCCCTCGAGCAGAGAATCATGGCCAAATTCAAAATGAAGGCCATGTGGGTTACCAGAAAAGTGATGTTTTCCTCAAGTCTTCACAATTTTTGCTTTTCTGTATTTTATTTTATATCAGATTACTATTTACTAATTTTTCATGCAGTTTTTACGAAGAAAAATAAAAAAGTTCAACAATTCTGACTGAAAAATCGTCCAAAAGTGCTCTTTTTGAAAATGCGTCACAGTGACGTTATCATGGCGGCCATCTTGAATTTTTCTAGACACACCAACCAGCCAAATTGAAACTGTTACAGACGTAAACATTTCTGCTGATTTTTCGGCTAGAGCAACCGAGGAGTTGAAAGCGTTACTTATTTTCAGACGTTTTGACGGATACACCCGGTAGAACGCAGTTAGAAGAACACTCGATTCATCTAACCACAGATGAACCTATACGTTCTAAGCCGTATCCATTACCACCAGCAATGCGCGAAACGGTCGAGAAAGAAGTCAATGAAATGTTGAGGTTAGACGTTACTGAACCGTCAGAGTCGCCATAATGTATCGCCTATTGTCTTAGTAAGCAAGAAAGATGGTACAAACCGTTTTTGGGTGGATTATCGTCAAATCAACAGGGTTTCTGTTTACAACGCTGATCCCATACCGAATCTCGAAGAAATGTATTCAAAATTATCATCCAGTAAATTTTTCAATAAGATCGATCTTACAAAGGGATACTGGCAGGTTCCAACAGCATTTCTCACGTCGAACGGGCTATTTCAATTTAGGGCTATGCCATTCGGTTTGGTTAACGCCACAGCAAGCTTTAGCCGGATGATGAGAAAGTTGTTGCGAGGCTTGAATAACGCTGTCATTTATACCGATGATATTTTGATATTTTCAGACACTTGGGAGAAACACATGCTGGAGGTTAGGGAAGTGTTGAAGAGGTTGTGCGAAGCTAACCTGACGGCGCGGCCGACAAAGTGTTTTCTTGGTTTTTAGAGTCTTGAGTTTCTAGGACATATGGTTGGCGAAGGTATTGTAAGACCACAAACAGACAAATTGAACACGCTGTTAAGACTTAGTATAATGTGCATTTAGATTGTAGTTGTGTGCCGTGTGTAAAGCCGGTGTTGATTGGTCAAATCATGTACTGGTAAACTGATGGAAGCTGTTTCAAGGACACTCGAGTCACTTGTTCAAGTTTGTGTTCGGGTGTGGTTTGATATGAGTTGAAAAGCGATCTGGGAACCCGGAATTTTTTAATACTTTTGAGATAGCGGTTATTTTACTAATATTCCTAGAAATATTGCACCTGAATGGTATTGTTTGAATGGCATACACAGGAAAAATAGATGCATCTAGATTACCTTATTGCTGGAACTGTAGATTGTATTTAAAAAATGTCATACACTCTAGAAACGGACGTTTATTATGTAAAATATATACACTGTAAAAACGGACGTTTATTACGTAAAATCTGTACATTGTTAAAACCGATTTGTATTATGTGAATACTATACACTGTAAAAACGCTCGTTTGTCATGTGAATTTTGTACACTCTAAAAACTGTCGTTCATTATTTATGCCGTTTAATATTGATCTGATCGACTGATAACTGACAGAAATATTTTGTCAACACAGTTGACTATCAGCAGTAATGTTAAAATGAATCCTCGAAAATGTTTGTATTTACAGACACCCGGTTAATGTTTACCAGCGTTAGACATACTCTGGAGATAGGACTGACGTTTTGTGGTCGTCCATATGATTCCTCCCTGGGGAACCTGGAGTACCAGATCAGCGCTTGGTTGGCTCTGAATAACTGGATACGCACGCCACGGAGTTTGTTCCAGTTATGGTACTGTTATAGTGGTTACAGTGGTTACGCGTGTTCGCGCGTTGGATGCCTGTTGATGAACATTATCGAGGTAACGTTGACTTTCTGAACCATACAGAAATTGCTACGGTACGGGTTTCGCGTGCGTGCTGCTGTACTGGATCAAGTCAAAGGACTGCATGAACTCTGATTATTGCATAAATGAACTATCGATCTTAGTATTTAAATGTACATTTCCTTAAAGGCAATTATTACTGCCAACACTACTGAGTTATTCTGACATATTAACTGGGGTGAATGGCCATCTCGCTCAGTAAAGATTATTTATAGATATTTAAAACAAGCTGATTTGTGTTGGTTTACTGCTGTAAAATGTTACCCGTGACATAAGGAGCTAAATTTCATAGAGGTTCTGGACTGTTGTGCCGTTTTCGCTACAAAATTGTTGCCCCCGTTCTAGGTCACGTGGGGTAAACAATCCCCCTCCCCCTTCCATCCCCTATTTTCTTTAGAATTTAGACTTCCCCGTGTATAAACCCCTTCCATTTTTTTTATTATTGAACACTCATACTTTTATGAGGTCAAACATTTATTTTTAATTAACTCTTTCTTTCCCATTGTTGCCATCTGGCAACGTCGTGTATTTACGCCACTTCATCTCAAATCAATGGTTGTTTGGCAACGATGGGCTGAAGCGGTAATCTAGGTCAGGGCACCTATTGATATGTGACTGAGTTTTCCTACAGGTCAACTTTTATGCCGTCATATGACACACTGCAACATGGTCACCCTCTGAAGCAAGAATTCTGTAAGTTTATTAAGAAATTTCACCTATAAACTTGCTGCATCTAGAATTTGTTTTGTGTCAGACAGAATATTTAACACATAGGCTTTGGCATGCCATAAGATTTATTTATTTCCATCTTGTCAGATTACAAAGTGAGCATGCGCAATTTTTTACGTTGCCATTTGGCAACACCGGAAAGATTCGATCTCTGAAATTGGTACTTTAGTATGAGTCTGTTTTGTTCTAAATTTCAATACATGTGTTTATTTGCAGATGGCTGTATCATATATATTTTCGCTATCGCAAAGGCTAGAGGGCTGAAAGTTACCACACTACATCTTGGGTCAAGCTCTACAAGAATATGTAAAAAAAAAATTTAAGCTGGCCGCCAAGATGACGTCACATTGACGTCATTTTCAAAGGAGCATTTTTGGACGATTTGTCGGTCAGAAGTTTGGAAGTTTTTATTTTTGGTCTTTATAATCGAAAAAACTACATGATAAATTAGTAAATGATAATCTGATATGAAAAAAAAAATGTTTTATCCTTTTTTCCGTGCAGAAAAGCAAAATAATTGAAGACATCGGACCAAAACATCACTTTTCTGGTATTCAACATGGCCGCCATTTTGAATGTACCCATGATCCTCTGATCGGGGAGTCATGCAAATAGGCCCCAAATGATCCTGATATGATAATCTACCAATTACAAGCGTCTAGTCCGTCATTCATAATCCAGCCGTCGTTCATTAGAGAATATCCGCGTCCATAATCCAAAGACCTATTCCATATTCCATATAACAGTATTAGCACCAAATTCAAAAAGACAATCATAGTATACATAAACATAGGCTTGTTTCCTGCAAGAGAGAAGCGGTCAACAGTTTTCAATGATGCCGGCAAGACATCATGATGTTCCAAAAATATCAAATCCGTATCGCTGATCAGTATTCTTAATCCATAATATTCGTTGTAAGGTCGTCATCTAAAGAATGATGTATCTCAGTCACGCTTTGATTGTGACTGTTCATATGAGTGCCATGAGGATCTTGAAGTACATGGGTTCATACGGCCCCTAGCCCTGGGTTAAGCGGAATTAGACACAAGTTACGAAACGTAGCGCCACAGATCTTGCACGCTACGTTCATATTTTGCTATCAGCATGCGATATGTATCGCCAAATTTGAGAAACTTTGAGTGGAGGCGCTTGGTGGAATAGCCCTGTTTTATAAGTTTTTGCAACAATGTTTTGCGACGTTGATTAAAATCATCACATCTAACACAGGATCTAGCAAATGCTACTAAGCGAGATATGTATACGCCATATGCAGGTCCCACTGGAATATTACTATCTAGAAAGGGATAGTTTACGATGTCGAAATTGTAATCATCTCTTTTGTCATAAGGTCGACGAGAGAGAATGCCTGCTTCATTTTTATAGAGATAGAGATCTAAATAAGATGTGCCTGTAGGGCTATCTGTAGTTTCCTTCAAATCCAGTGAAGGTGGATATATATTCTTCACTGCGTCATTTATATAGCGATTATCCACAGCGAGAAGATCGTCTATATAGCGTTTGGTGAATGAGAAGGAACGTTAACGGGCTTTGAATGGATCGGTTTTTGAAAGCGCCTGCATATAGTCATATTCATAAGAGAACAGATACAGGTCAGCCAACAGGGGTGCACAATTAGTACCCATTGGAATACCTATATGCTGCTGATATATGGTGTTGCCAAATTTCACCTAGATATTTTTAATGAGAAATTCAAGCAACTCTATAAACAAAGAAACATCCCATGAATGATATCTCCTGTATGTAGTCGAGCTAAAGAATGCTTTATGGCTTCCGACATTAATATATCTACGATCAGTTTTCTTGAACACGGATACTATTAATGAACTTATACGGTCAATAAGGTCCTGATGAGGGATTGTAGTATAGAGAGTCGAGAAATCCCATGTGGATACATGTCTGTACGGTATGTGACCTTTAGCATCAAGTTCTTCCGCAAGACATTTTGAGTTTTTCAATATCCACATACATTCAACGCCAGAGTTCTTAGAAATAGTGGCCCAATACCTTTCCCAAAATGCTTTTACCTCCTGATGGGCCCTCGTCAATAGGGTTGAAAGAAGCTTGGTGGTGCAGCTTCTAGAACGAGCTATGAATCTAGCTTTGTATGGTGATTTATGCATTTTGGGAGTCCAGTATATTTTTGGTATGTCGTTATGATTGGTTGGAAGACAAATACCTCTTTCCCTGAGAAAATTTGTGTGATTGTTAAATAAATCTTCCAGATTAAATGCAGTTTGGGAGTAAGTAGACGTATTTGATGAAGATATGTCTACACTCAATTCTTTAACCAGCACCTGGTAATAGTAATATTTACATATGAATATTATATTATTCGGAGCTTTGTCTGCTGGGACTATGATGAATTTACTCTGGAGATTTGCTAGAACTTCTTGCGAATTGAGGTTTCTCAGTACTTGCTTTACTTGGGGAAGAGTACTTCTGTCAATATGGCGGATTGTTTCAACGACCTTGCTCTTGGTGAGGTCCAGCCAATCAGCGAGTGCTGTAGGTTCAACTTTTTCTCGCTTAGACCAATCAATAACGTACTGTTCTAATGCAGACAGGACTATCTTCTGGTCGGCCTTCATATTTATTCTTCTTGGCTCTCTATATTTAGGTCCTTTCATCAGGAGTAATTTCAGATCCCTATCACTCACCACATCAAGGTCACCAGTCACAATATGTTTGCATGGTGTATAGATAAAGTTCGACAATTCACAATCACAACTATAGCCTCCTGACGTGTATAAGTTCCAGTCAAACTCCTTGACAGCATTGGAGTAATTGAATATTTTGGTGGCTATAGATTTAGTATACTTATATGAAATGCAAGGAGGTTCTGTGAACTTGAGTCACGGAGTTTCAGCTCTCCATTTTTGTCGTTCCGGAGATAGGAACAAAAAAACAAAGCTGTCAGTTCATTATTCGACTGAATCGGGAAATCGTCCATATATTTGTCAGTCCGTCTAAATAACTGAAATATTGGTTGATTGGAACATTTGTACATGTACAAATGAATGAATCCACCTTTGAATGTTTAAGGTATAGCATTTTTATGCTTGAACTGGTGATTTTTGTTATTATTGGAATTAAAACAGCAATAATTACCCCCTAATAATTTGATAAAGGGATGCGTTTCATTGTGACATATTCAACAAAATATCAAGCTATACGGTCTTATCTACGCAATGTTGCCAAATGGCAACAATTCCCAGTTGCCATGGCAATGGATATATCGAATAAATAAAACCAAAAATAGTTTCTATGCCCCAAACCTATCAACTACCCAAAATATCAGATTTTTCCTGCATTTGCATCTGGGGCCAGGAAAGAAAGGGTTAACGAGATTTCTATATACCTCATTTTTTTAAATGAGACCGCTCACAATGAGTCCCAATGTCAATAGCTCAGTCCAAGACGGCGAATTTCAAGATGGCCAACGTCGCTCTAGGTCATCCCGTACGTTGGCATGACATCGATGAGGCGCATATGCGATTGGTGAATGAAAAATACGTTGATGGTACGTTGGTCGATCGTCGGGGCCGAGTGGTATAAATAAGCTTGGTTTTCGAGATCTGTATTCATTTTTCTGGAAGTTCAAGCGAAGCCCTCTCACGCAGCATATTACGAATAATCTACACGACACCCAGTATACGGCCACCAGTGGTGATCTGAGTGCAAAAGTTAGAGTCGGGAGAGTACTGACCAGTCCGAGCATGCAACGTGAACGATCACCGCTCGCCAGGAATTCAGACCCCACCGCGGCGGAGGACAATTTTACCACAGATCCTGACGAACCACCCATAGAAGTATTACCAATACAGGAGGCTGTGCGTACAATCTACCAACATTATCCGGCACTGTTTTCATCGCAATATTGGACTTGTCACGAATCGTTAGATTCTTGCTATGTGCTTTAGAATAGGTTAACCAGAAGACTATACTGTGAAGTCATGTGGCTCTATCAGTATGTCGGCCCCTCTCCCCACTTCCCTTATATGTGTTGTAATTTTTACCTGTATATGGCGAGATTCTGCTGGTGGACGTTTCGTCCCCGTGGTCCGCCCCCTGTACAGACCTTTTGGTCTTTGATATATGTTGGCATTGTGGGAAGTTGAAGCCGGGTCGACATCGGGCCTTACAGACTAGTCTTTTGTGTTAAATGCCGTCATTTATCTGACGACGATACAGCTCACCAATTCCCAGTGTATACGAGTTGTCACAGCGACACAGCTCACCAATTACCAATATACGAGTTGCCAGAGCATTTCCATCATAGCTCTCTAGATTTGTATCTAATACCGCTTATGCCGGTGCTAGGGGCCCTGTGGTCATGTCATCCAAGTTGCCACATGAACAGGTACAATAAAAGCGTACCTGAGATACAACACATATCACGAATCGTTAGATTCTTGGTATGTGCTTTAGAATAGATTAACCAGAAGGCTATACTGTGAAGTCATGTGGCTCTGTCAGTATGTCGGCACCTCTTCCCACATCCTTGATATGCGTTGTAATTGTACAATTTCCGGTTAGAGGAAAACACCCGTCTCCCCCACTACGCCCATAACATTTTCGAGGACCAAGCCCCAGCCTTCAAATTAAATGTCACCTTTGGGTATTTATTACAGCATAAGGAGACGGACCAGCTCCGGTATTTTACCCCAGTCATAATACCCTCGTGTTCCATCAGCCCTTCACCATTACGGATCGGCCGTCCCTGGACACGGTACTGGAACAACTAGAGACCTTGAATAGTTTGAAATGGGCCCGACAACAACGCTCCAACACCAAATGGCAGGTGGAGATGACGACGAATGTTACGTTTTATGTGACTAAAATGATCGACCACCCAATCGGCGCCCCCATCAACTTACCGCCCAGGCTGAAACAGAGATAAGGCATGCACGCCTTAGTGAGTGTGAGTAACGAGCCTTACACCGATAGGAAATGCCTGTTTCGCTGCCTGACTATACATCTCGACCAGGCCCGACCCAAAGATTGTAATCGAGTTGCCAACTGCTATTGGGAAAAGTACTTACACGAACAGAACATGGAAAAACCGCACTTCCGCGGGGTCCCGTTATCACAACTGGATGTGGTGAAAAGCTTGTTCCATGTTAATATTGTCATGTACAGTCTAGCCCAACACGTGGATGATGACAACACCGACGCCCAACAACTCACAGCCCGCCACGTGCATCGTTCACCGGGGATGTACGACACAACTATGAAATTGAATGTGTACAAGACGGACACTGGCGGAAATTTCTCGTACATGACGGACATGAAACGGTATGCCTAGTCGTACAGTTGTAGTAAATGCCATCGCGTGTTCAAAGCATCGGCCAAATTACACCGTCTCGACAATACCAGCAAACGAAAGTTCCTTGGCGGGGTCTTTCACAATACACCCACCATATTTGAGGAGCTGGCGGATGAAGGTATTGACGTCCCCATGGTCCACCGCTATTTCCCGTACCGAGCCTGCTAGGATTTTGAAGCTCTACTAGAACCCATGGAGAAGGTATCGGCCAAAACCCGATGTACAAAGCACTCTACCTCGATGTACTCAAGAGCCAGACCAGTGCCAGTGGAATTAACACGGGTTTCCGAATCGTCCAGAACCAGATGCGCTCGTACTCCCAGCTGCGGGATGCCGTCACCTTCTTCTACCCCAAACGCAAAGTTTTCTCCGATGGTGTGACGACATTTAGAGTGATAAATATGCTAAATATGAACTTACACCGCGGATATTGCACTGGACTTCAAATGTTTATAAAAAGGGGGAATAACTGTTGTAGGGAGATGCCTTCACCTTCTTCCACCCCCAAACGCAAAGTTCTCCCCGATGGTGTGACACAAATCGTATCTGGACGTTTAGAGTGATAAATATGCTAAATATGAACTTACACTGCGGATATTCCACTGGGCTTCAAATGTTATAATAAGGGGAAATAACTGTTGTGTTCTCTTATAAAATGTGTTTTTTCCTACAACATTGTGAGTTTGGGTTCTTTTGTATACCGTAGTTAACCAAGGCTATAATGTGCCGAAGTGCCCTTTGACCCCTGCGTGCTCCTCGTTTTGTATGACCAGATTTTCTTGATGTGCTACAAGTAAAATGGGATGTTGAGGTTCATTGACCTGATGTAAAGGTGAAATTCTAGAATATTGACCTACTTCCAACAGGGGGTGCCACCAGGTCACGTTGATGTGTCACAAGTAAAATGGGATGTTGAGGTTCATTGACCTGTTGTAAAGGTGAAATTCTGTCTGATTGACCTACTTCCGACAGGGGGCGCCACCAGGCCACGTTGATGTGCTACAAATGAAATGGAATGTTGAGGTCCATTGACCTGATCTAAAGGTGAAATTCTGTCTGTTTGACCTACTTCCGACAGGGGGCGCCACCAGGTCATTGACTCCCTGTCGGAAGTAGATCAAACAGTCAGAATTTCCCCTTATACTACTACTGATCTGTCTATATATTGTATTATATATATATATTCACTTCAGTCTCAACTTTTGGACATGTCTAGTACAAGGACATTTAGTTTGGTTAAGTGGCCAGGAACCTGCTCCGCCAAAGTTTTATATATTGTATGCACAAGAAAAGTAGTATTAAACAGAATTTCATTAGCAATAAGTCTAATTGTGACAGAATATATGTGACGTTGGAATGAATCTTTCTAAGATTGTATGTCCGATAATTAAAGGATTATTTTTATATATCGATGTAGACCCGTTAGGGTCTGATGACCCTGTAGGGTCATCCAGATATATATAGGAGAGCTGTAACTCTTGTAATAGGAAGTACCCGGTTTACTCTTGCACAAAACAAAGTTTTTGCGCTGGAAGAAATAGTTCTGAAGCTTTTTCATCTTGATAACCTTGTTTTTTTGTCATTTGAATTATTTTTGTTGTTCTTTTACGTAAGGTGAATATAGTAGATGTGTCTTGATGTTTATTCAAGTGCTCGGTTGTTGTTTTTAGGGTTTGCTGTTTCTAGGTAAAAGTATGTCGTCTGCTAGACCAGAGACTGTCGTCTGCTAAACCAGAGACTATAAGAGGAAAATGCTGGTTGATTTTTGGTCTGTGTATGTCACAATTTTTTTGACATGAAATGGCTTGTTTGGTCAATATTAGTAGAATGTAATAGGAGAGTTCTGAGCCAGGGAAGCCGGGGAAGCCGATGACGTCGTGACGTCATAAATAGGTCGAAGTCGCGCGATGTTCGTCTATCCATAGTGTCACGAACATAGCCCAAGGGGTTGTAGGTCAACGTCTGTTCACCGGACCGCGACAATAGCCCGAGGTGTTTGCGGTGTTTTATGTCCGCACAGCGGGCCGTTTCTATAGCTTTTTTGCGGTGTTCGAGGTTATGGTCTATTTATGGAGCCATACTTATAGCCCGAAGGTGCGGTGTTCATCGTCTATATATAGAGTTCTACCTATAACCCGGAGGTGCGGTGTTGTAGGTCAACGTCTGTTCACCGAACCATGACTATAGCGTGATAAGTGCTACGGTGTTCCATATCTGTTCAGCGGTCCGTGTCTATAGTTAGCGATGGAGCGTGACTAATGAAGGCAGGCGGCTAATTCGGGACCGAAGTCGCATTGATTCCTATGTTGATAGTGTTGAATGAGGCATTAAATGCGTAAATTTCTCAGTTATGCCCCTAGGGCGTCCAAATTTCGTTTCGGGGTTAAAAAATTTCGATTTTTTTTTTTTTGGACTTGCGTTGCATTTGAGTTGATGGAATATGAATTGGGGTTGGACGAGGTGGCAGTTGTTGTCGCCCTTCTTCTTTCACGAGTTCCTCATGCGCTAGCGCCCAGGATGTCTTTCCACATACCGTAGGGCCACTCTCCGTCATCGTATAGGGATGCCCTACTCCATTTGGTGGATGTATAGCGGGATTCGGTGGTGTCTCTTGTCTATGCATTAGACGAATATGTCTGAGCATACTATCGGGACGAGAGAGTGTCTTCTCACAAAACGTACATGTACTCGACATGGTACCCGGTCAGATGATGGATACAGACTGAGGCTAATGGTGTACAAACGACCGTGTATGACCGCACACACACACACACACCCAAACAGACACACACACACACCCTCCTCCTCCTCCACCTCCACCACACACACATCATCCTCCTCCACCACACACACACACACACTCCACCACACACACACACACACACACACACACACACACATCCTCCCCCCTCCTCCTTCTCCTACTACTATAGTATTGTTTCTAAAATAAGATATTTTCGTATGGTTCGATAGGCACTCGTGAACACCGCGAAAAGTGATCAATCACACGTGTCCACGAGTACAAGGTATGACGCAGTAGGGACCTATTCGTGGTAAGCTACAAAGAAATAATTTTCGACGCCGAATAGCGGCGAAAGTTATAGAGATACGATAAATTAGAATAGGAGCTTTACGGTAGACCTCGACACCAGGAATACAACACCGTAAACAGCGTGCGCGTATGTCGCTTATTTCTCGAGAAATGGTCAAATCACGTGACACCGATTATCGTCTAATTGCGGCGAAAGTTACCGTCGGGCGATACAATTGTATAGGGCCTTTATTGTGCATCTATACGAGAGGAATACGACGCCGTAAGCAGCGAGTCTCTATTCGTCTTAGTTCCCGAGATATCGCCATGGGTAATTTATAGAAAATCGGACGAAAATCGGCAGTCCAAAAAAAAAAAAAAAAAAAAAAAAAAAAAAAATCGAAATTTTTTTTAACCCCGAAACGAAATTTGGACGCCCTAGGGGCATAACTGAGGAATTTACGCATTTAATGCCTCATTCAACACTATCAACATAGGAATCAATGCGACTTCGGTCCCGAATTAGCCGTCTGCCTTCATTAGTCACGCTCCATCGCTAACTATAGATACGGACCGCTGAACAGATATGGAACACCGTAGCACTTATCACGCTATAGTCACGGTTCGGTGAACAGACGTTGACCTACAACACCGCACCTCCGGGTTATAGGTAGAGCTCTATATATAGACGATAAACACCGAACCTTCGGGCTATAAGTATGGCTCCATAAATAGACCATAACCTCGAACACCGCAAAAAAGCTATAGACACGGCCCGCTGTGCGGACATAAAACACCGCAAACACCTCGGGCTATTGTCGCGGTCCGGTGAACAGACGTTGACCTACAACCCCTTGGGCTATGTTCGTGACACTATGGATAGACGAACACCGCGCGACTTCGACCTATTTATGACGTCACGACGTCATCGGCTTCCCCGGCTTCCCTGGCTCAGAATTCTCCTATTACATTCTACTAATATTAATGTATATATTGTTGTATACTGCCTTTCCAATTTCATGTTCCTCTTCACTTTTCGCTGTGTTTGAAAGGAAATTTTGGCAAATGAATTTGAGTGTTCCCCCTCCTTGAGACCATCTTCCGCACAGCCACTGAAACCAGTGGTTTCCATGTACAGCAAAGTGGGGAGAGCATTCTAGGCCAGTTCTTTTGCTGACCCAGTGTTGTGGGCCTCTAGCAAGTAATATACATGTACAAGTACATGTAAGCTTACTCAGAGTAATATTGACCATAAATTCTTTTGTCATTAATCCATGATATGGTAAAGAGTTAGTTACCAACAGCTCGATCAAGTGTCATATCCGAATCCTCTAACCAGCCCTCTTCCATAGAAGAATTAGAGCATTTCCACAAAGTGGATGCTCTTATGTTTGCATGAGAAACGGCTCCGCCGGATCCGCCGCCGCGGCTTCAAACGTGAATATCTCTGAAACCGTTAAATGTTTTCGGGTCAGACTTTGTATGTTATCGCCTTAGGCCTGGGAAATTCGTCTGGTTGTGTTTCGATACCCGCTGTTCACTACTAGGTGGCGTTGTAGTCAGAGCATAGGTAAACCTTTCTCTGACGATTTCGTCTGAACGGCTTGTCTGATTTCTTTGAAATTTTATTACAATGGTCTTGAAGGATAGTCAATGGGCTTTAAAGATTTTGGTGCAGCTGGCATAACTATAAATGCAAGTATTTTTTGCGTCTCAAAAAAGTTTTTCGTGAAATGAAAATTTACCAATTCGCTTGGAGAAATATTAAAAAAATGTTCTATTGTAGGTTGCCAAGTATAAATATAGGAAGTGGGAAGAGGTGCCGACATACTGACTGCGTCACATGACTTCACAGAATAGTCTTCTGGTTAACCTATTCTAAAGCACATACCAAGAATCTAACGATTCGTGATATGTGTTGTATCTCAGGTACGCTTTTATTGTACCTGTTCATGTGGCAACTTGGATGAAATGACCACACGGCCCCTAGCACCGGCATAAGCGGTATTAGATACAAATCTAGAGAGCTATGATGGAAATGCTCTGACAACTCGTATACTGGTAATTGTCACTGTCCCAGAAATCAGGAACTGTTTGAGTCACATTTTATGCTTATCGAAGACAAGGCCTCATATATACGATTATGAGTTCTGTCCAACTATCCGTCTATCCATCCATTAATCCATTAACATTTGTTGTTCCTGCGATATCTGCAGTTCCAAGGTATGGATTGGTATCAAACTTTGGATATACATTACCCGTAGGTCAAAGAGAAACCCTATTCATTTGCGGTCAAAGGTCAGTGTCTTGTGTGTTGTCCTGTGTTTTATAGAATGGATGGAGGGTGTCTGGTCTCAAGCTGCTTCAAAGAATTCTTCTTTTAAAGTAGCAGGAACGCAACGTGTCTGGGTGGTGCTTAGTTGGTTCATCGCGATAAAGCTGAAATATTGTTGAAAGCGACGTTAAATTCTATTCACTCACTCGCACACTCAAAGGTCAACGTCACAGTCCCCCCAAACTGAATCCAGTTCTGACTATACTATGAGGTTGGACTATTCAGAGTTGTCTCCCCTACATGTATATGGCATTTATCCCATGGAGTTGTCTCCCCTGTTTGATATATGTCTGAAACAGCTACATTCAGTTAAACAGTTGAGAAATAGAAAGCATGCATTTACTAATTTAACTGGGAAGGGTGTCATTTGTGAACTTTATATCTGTTTATTACCTCGAGAACAAAGATTTACTTCATCACGTTCTTCACATTTTTCTTCATTCGTGAAAAATGCTCCCACCTGAAAGGAATCTATTTGAAGGAAAATTAATATTTTCTTGTATTTGACATTTGTCGGATTCAGTGTGGGCGTATGAGCTCTTGTCTCTTGTTTCAAGGTCAGCTAGTTACCAAGAGTTAAGCCCCTTTCAGTTTATCATTGAAACTTAGTAGGAATATGATGTCTCAAATGTTACATTCTTGTAAGCACAAAATCTTAGACTTTCGCTGTATTGCTAGCTACCAATCGGGACCAAGGCCATTAAACAACCTTGAAATTTGGACCAGTGTAATTCCAGATGTACAGGCATATTATGAAGCCCATTTTTGATTAATTTTGGCCTAATCTAAAACCCTGTTAACTCTAGTCTATGAGGACTTCTATGAGGAATAATTAATCTCTCACAAAGTTATCAATTTTGAACATGCTCCCTTCAAGGATGTTATGTTGTTTGTTACTTGTTTGTTGAGAAAAGAATGTAACGTCATTAAACAAGTCATAATGGCAATTTACACTTAAGTGATTTAGGACTATTTTACATCTGTATGTAATATTAGAAGCAAATTAACTGGAAGTGTGTACCGTACCATTAGATGAATGAATGAATGAATGTTTATTCACCAATAAAATAAATCCATGTACATTAACATTATACAGACTAAATATTGGCGGGAATAAAGCCCCATGAGGCTTGTTCTATCCCAGTAGAAATAATTATACAAAGAGTATTTCACATGATACATTTCATGAACAATAAAATGCTGCTGTGAAACTGGTCAGTGTTCAATCAGGTATGATTTAAGTTTCATTTTGAATAGGGAGGTTGAATTAATTTCTTTGAGCAAGTAGGGTAATTTGTTCCACTCTCGAGGACCAGCAACTTTAACAGAGTGAAGTGATAAGTTAGTCAGGTAAATAGGCCTGTATAAATTGAATTGATGACCTCGAGTATTGTAGTGGTGAATGAAAGATTGTTTGGTAAAATAACAATGAAAATTTTTGGGCAGTTGACTAGGGTGATGAAAGACTTTATGGGCGAGGAGAAGAGATGAATATGCATTCAATTTACAAAGTTGTAGAATTTTCTTTTCTTTAAATAAAGGATCTGTATGGTCTAGTTTATTTGATAAAGTAATTATTCGTAGTGCCCTCTTCTGAAGTAGGAGCAATGGGTGTAGGTGAGTAGCGTACGTATTTCCCCATAAAATATTACAGTAGGATAAATATGGAAAGATCAACGAATAATACAGAATATATAGAGTTTTTTTTGTTTATTGATGTTTTTATGAAATTTATTATTCCAATATTTCTTGACAACTTTTTGGCGATATAATTTATGTGATCAATCCAATTCAGTTTGTTATTGAAAATAACACCCAAAAATTTGAATTTCTCTACCATTTCAATTTGTGTTCTAGATATTAATAATGGCAACGTATCTTCGCGATTGTTTTTATTTGTAATAGGTTTTATTAACATGTATTTTGTTTTCTGAATATTCAGCGATAAACGGTTACAACAGAACCATCTGTAGAGTTTTTCTAGTTCCTGAGACATAATATTAATAGCTTGTAGAAGGTCTTTATGCGAGTATAATGTACTCGTGTCATCAGCAAATAGTATGATTTTCAACACATCAGAGACATTACTGATGTCATTAATGTAAATAAGGAAGAGAATTGGTCCCAGAATTGAACCTTGAGGCACGCCACAAGAAATGGACATAGGTTCAGAAGAGATTCCATTGAATGTTACCGCCTGAGTTCTGTCTGCTAAGTAGCTTCTAAACCAGTCATTCGAAACACCTCGAAAACCATAATGATCTAATTTAGACAGGAGAATATCATGATTTACTGTATCAAATGCTTTGGAAAGATCCAAAAAAGTCACGATACTATGGTTTTTGGATTCTTTTGCAGTAACAAGATCATCGTACAATGAACAGGCTGCAAGAGATGTAGAGTGATTAGGCCGAAATCCATATTGATTGTCAGAGTATATTATTTGAATCTAGGAAATCCATAACCATTGAGACAGCGAGCTTTTCGAGTATTTTGCTAAAACATGGCAGGACGGATACTGGTCTGTAGTTTGAGAAGGTAGATGGGTCTCCAGATTTATAGATGGGCGTTATCTTAGCAAATTTGTATAAGTTTGGTACGGCACCAGAGGTAAATGAAAGATTCGTGATAAACGATAGAGGAGCAGAAATATAGTCAGAGACAAGCTTAACCAGCGAAGTTCGAATACCATCCCGGCCTGGTGCCGTTGATTTGAGATTCAAAATTGTTTGTTTGACATCCTCTGGTGTAATAGCCGAGAATTTGAAGTTGTTGTGCGTACGATTGTTCAAATAATCTTTAAAATTTGTAGTAGTATTCGGTATATGGGAGTCTAAATCGGTAGCTACAGAGCTGAAATACTCGTTGAATTTTGTGGCAATTTCTGCACTATCAGATAATTCCTGTCCGTTATAATTGAAAACTGTCGGCGATTTGATAGCTTTTTTCCGGTTCATCAATTGATTCAGAACTTTCCACGTACTTTTTATATCATTATTACTCGCATTGAATTTATCATGGAAGTAGATCTTCCTAGAGAGTCGAATAGTATTGTTTAATTTGTTCCTATACTTTCTATATTGGTTGTGGACTTCGTCATCTGAAGTGACTAAATATAACCGATACAATCTGTTTTTCTCGTGTATAGAGTTTAATATACCAGTGGAAATCCATGGTTTAATTATTTTCCTTTTTGAAGATTTAACGGTTACAAGAGGGAAACAGTCGTCGTAAATATCAGAAAACAGTGCAAGGAATATAGAGAGAGCCGTATATGTATCATTTTCAGCATTCATAACATCTTCCCAGTTACAATTTTTGATTCTCTGAATAAACACTTCTGTTTGTTCTGGAGAGATCTTGCGAAAAGTTATATTTTGATCAGGTGAACTTACGGTTGCTTCTGATTTTAAAATATGGAATATAGGGAAATGATCGGTAATATCTGTAAGAAAAATACCCGATAACAAATTATCCTCATGAAAGTTAATAAATATATTATCTATTAATGTTGCTGATCGAGCTCTGATTCTTGTTGGTTTCGTAATTTGAGGGAAAAAATAGTGAGATTTCAATATATCCAGGAATTCTCGAGAAGGACCGTGGCTATCAGTTTTAAATAGATCAATGTTAAAGTCACCCATTAACACACTTCTGTTTTTATCAATATCAGAAGAGTTTAGAATTTCCAATAGATGATTGTTTAGTTGAGACACATTTTTACCTGGGGGCCGATAAAATATACCTACAATATATTTGACATTGTCTAGCTTAATTTCAACAAACAGAGACTCAAAGTCACCATTCTTGTCTCTGAACGATAAATCTTCGCGTACATGACAGGTTTGTATATTTTCGTTAACATACAGAATTACTCCGCCTCCCCTTCTATTAGATCTTGATGACGGAAATGGCTTATATCCCGGTATGTCAAAAAGAAGCTCAGTTGAAGGATTAAGCCAGCTTTCAGAAAAACCTAGTACAGAAAATTGGTGATTTAAATTGTGGAGAAAACCTGTTATTTCGGAAAAATGTTTGTTAAAACTTCTAGCATTGAAGTGCGCGAAAGATAATTGATCACATTTGTGTTGAAGACAAGTTTCTTCACAAAAAGACGTTTCCGTGTAGTAGTTTGATTGATGAATGTCAATATTTTTCCAGTGTGATATTTCATATTCGTTGTCATCGGTTACTGATTTACTGTGTTCAATGTCGTTTAATTCAACGGGGTTAAACACATATCCTCTATAAATTCAAGCGACAGAGTGTCAGAATATCTAGTTTCATTTATAGGTTTCGGAATTTCGTCATCGAAAAAAGGAAGTGATGATAGAAGGTTCGTGAGTGGAACTCCCTCTGTATCTGTGTAATTATCCATATTTCCTGATGATATCGGGTAGACTGAACTGACCAATTTTCACGGCACAGGAGGAATACATAACAACAGGTGAGTCAATATAAACACATTCAAATATTTGATGAGAATTAACATATGTACAATGAAAAAAGAAAAATATGTCAAACATGAACTTTAGCATGTTGACATATAGCCAAAGCATTGGACGAGCCACTGGCTCCTGCATTAGAACCTGTTAACATTATAAAGTACATGCACAATAATATGTGTATTATATATGTGTCATATATTCGTCACGATCAATGTATAGTGTCATACGAAATAGAAAATATGTGACAAATCGCATTATAACTTTTTATACAGTTTATAACATACTGAAACATTTAATTAAGTAGAAGTATTAACAGTGACACAGAGAAGCATATACAAATGTGCATGGTAATATGACGTCACAAATGCCTGTATTAATAAATTGTTCTAAACATATTTTATATCATACACTGATAATAGAACTCTATCCATATGGTCAAAGGGAGGTAAGTCACTGCTATATTTTTGACGGAGATTTCATTACCAGAGCAGGTAAGGTACCATACACAATGTACATGTTATACATAAATTTACCAGGACTGGAATGTTTTACATAACACCATACACACAGTACGAATTCCTTAAATAGAATACGTCATATAATTTCAACCATTCCATGATTATAAATTGGATCAGTACTATACTTCATAATCATGTTTGATCCTGACATGCTAATGAGATATGTATTGATTATTTCATTTTAAGATACACAATATACATGTTATACAATTAAATAAATTCCTCAAACATAACACAAGTACTATACATATGTTGGTTGCTCATGTGAAGTCACAATAAGTTTCGACAAAGAGGTACACAAAGTTTATCAGGAGTTGATATGGATTAGTGTGATAAATTTCATCTTCAGTGATCGCACCAAAAACAAAATCGCGATAAAATACCTCACGAATATCTTGTAGTAAGAATTTAAATGTGAACAACGCAATTTATGTCATTGTTCTAAATATATTTTATATTTATGTGGATAATAGGACACTATCATATTGCCAAAGGGAGATGAGTAACTGATTGTTTTTTTTTTGATTGAGTTGTCTATATTAACAATTGTTAATAATTAAGTTGAATTTCATATTTGGATGGAGTCACATTCACTAAAACATTGTAATTCTGGAAGTTTTAGCATATAGTTTTGAGGTTATAGGCCAGTGTTTTATCAGTACATATTTCAACCATGCCAAGACATTAAGACATTATCAAACCTTGAAATCATGAACATGATCACTAATTTTCATAAATAAAGTTGCATATCATGTAATGAATCTACTCCACTCAGCATAATATTTGTTGGTTCTGACATGCTGATGTGTAATGTATAGATTATTCAATGTTAAAATGCACATAGCTCAGATGCAATCAACAAGGTAGGTAAGGTACCATACACAATGTACATGTCATACAATTAAATAAATTTACCAGGATCACACCAAAAACAAAATCATGATAAAATATCACACAGATATATTGTAACAATGGATGAAATGTGGATATTGCACTTTGTGGCATTGTTTTAACTGTCTAAATGCATTTACATTTATTTTGCCAATAGGACCTCACCCAAACGGTCAAAGGGAGGTAATTAAGTTTTAGCATATAGTTTTGAGATTATAGGCCAGTGTTTTATCAGTACATATTTCAACCATGCCAAGACATTAAGACATTATCAAACCTTGGATCATGAACATGATGACTAATTTTCATAAATAAAATTGCATATCATGTAATGAATCTACTCCACTTAGCATAATATTTGTTGGTTCTGATATGCTGATGTGTAATGTATAGATTATATCTATGGCAAACCTATATTCTGCTAGATAAGACTAGCTAGACAGCATTGGCATGACTAGATTCTAGACCCTTCTACATTCTCACACATGTAAGATCGTAGATGAAATGCAAGAGCACAATGTGGGGGGGGGGTCATGGATGAGAGAGAGAGACATTTATGCTTTTAACAGTGATAATGGGTGTGATTAATTATGTACGTTTCATGAGATTAGTCCTCATCTCTGGCCGTACCTTGGCAGAATATAGGTTTGCCATAGATATAAGATCGGTCATATTTTTTGGGAGTGGCGAGTCACATTCATGACCTCATATTTTCTCAGAATTGAGCAAAAATAAAAGCCAGGTCAGCATCATATATTTCATCCCCTTTGAACAAAGATGTAAGCAAAACTGGAGAGACGCCCACGTTTCATTTCCTCGAAGACAACCAAGAGATCATTGTACAGCATATCTCCCTTATCAGCTTGAATTTTCTATGAACAAGTCGAAGCATGTATCCATCCGTTGCTGTTATTTTCAACGGACCGTTTGAGTACTATTTGTTATGTACCAGTACGGAGTACCCAGACCTGGATGGAGGATCAGGATTGCTATTCAAATTTCAGCATCAGCTTATCTCCAATGATGCATCACTCGATTTTTGTTTTGAATCGTGCGAACACGAGACTTGCCAATCTTTTTGTGAACAGTGTCAAATGTTATTAGAAGGGAGGCTGGGTAGCCAATGCATTGCAGCGAGTCTAACTGTAATTTGCAGAATTCTGGTTCATTTGCGTCTGGTATTATTTTGATAAAAAGACAATACTTGACTATTTAGGTTTTGCCCAAAAGCGTGGTGAAGTTCAGATGTATGCTGATGATCACAGGTATGACAAATACCAGTCGTTTCTATGATTCCCAGACATCGATATATAAAAAAGCCTATATGCTCTAGTTATAAATAGGACTTTACAATAAAGCTGCCTTATGACAGAATATAACAGCATTAGCCACCTGGAACAGTGACAGGAAATCATAGGACCAGATAGAATTTGGTCAATTAAATATTTGATCCTTCAATATTTCGATCGGGGCTCAAACCAAAAGTGAGCGGTATCAGCATTCGTGAAACCAGTAAAAATGTTGATATTTGCCTGGGACTGTTCTGGCACAGGAGTAGAAGATGTTTGGGGGGTTCTAGCCCAATGTATTTATGTAATAATCCCCAAAATAGTGTTTTTGTTACTTAAGATGTAATAATCCCTAATTTTCTGCATAATATGTTTTGTTACTTATGAAGTAATAATCCCCATTTTCATATGTGGTATCACCTCAGTTCTATTTTTAGATCATGACATCATTGGGAAATCCCTAAGGGTCGGAAGGGTGACCTTTTGACCTGGATGTGACCTTTGACCCGCGCACACAATCGCGGATAATCCGCGCGCGCGTCCGGATAACACGCGCGCGCTGCGTGGCGGCCCGGTGGTACATAGTATGTACTTAATATCTAATGCTCATTGTTTTGTTATTTAATACTCCTTGTGTTCATATGTAAGTTCTATTTTCTATCACCTCAGTTCTTTAGATCATGACATCATTAGGAAAACCCCTGTTCTATTGTTATTGCATGCTCCTTTGTCTTGACAAACGTGCCCCCGCACCTATGCAGCACAATAGACTCCCCATAAACAAAGAGTGGTGAGTCATACTATTGTGAATACACCTGTTCTATTGTCTTATATTCTCGACAAGTTCAGACGCGTCTTTGCAGCACAATAGACAATAAACAAATAGTGGTGAGTCATACTAATGTGAATACACCTGTTCTATTATCTTTAATTCTCGACAAGTACAGACGCATCTAAACAGAACAATAAACAATAAACAAAGAGCCATGAGTCATACTCTACATTGTTATCAAAAGCTAAATTTTATCTGGCCACATATACTATAATTCATGTTGTTTATCGGACAGGTTCCATCCCATAACTAATGATCTCTCCACAAAGGTCACAGTGTTTCCGCTTTTTACTTTCTCTACTACTCATTCTGTCTGAATTGTATTACTATAGTCTACCCCCGTACGGTTCAATAGTAGCTCATTTAGAGCGAGTATAGTCCATTCATGCGTACATGATATTGCTTTCTTTCTATATTACTCACCCATTTCCCCCCCCCCTCTCGTTAAATTCAGTCTGTATTATGTTTACTATAAAGTCTGTATAATGGGACCGACCCATGTCCTAGCTTTATAACACATCCCATCTCTCCCCACCCACCATTAGGACTATCTGATCGTATCCTTGTATAAAACAAGCATATAAATTCAATATAAAAACACACACGCGTATCGCTTAACCATCACTTCTCCCCCATCTGTTAAGTATATCTAATACTGCTTTTTGTCATTTGCCCACACACTGACGGTATTGGAAAAACCCCTATTCTATTCTTAGTACACCTATGCCTTTGTCTTTAGATCTCGACAAGTACAGACACGTCTGTAGGGCATAGAATTCTTAAATTATACATACTCTGCTAAGTGTTATAATATATGTTTTTAAGCGGGGCTTTTACCGTTCCGATTATGCTTCTTAGGCATTATATTTTTTACGAATTACTATTTATCAATCTTATTATAATTTCAGTTATACTGAAATAAAATTCATTGTTCAAATGTTTTAAAGGTAAATCATAAATTTTTAATACACTTAATACATAAATACGTTTGAACCAAACACAAATGGGTAATATATACGGAAAAATATACAGCGTGTTACAGCTGTCAATTTTCAAGACGGCGCGCGCGCCCACCACATGACACCTGGCATTAAGAATTAACTCTAGGGGGACAATAACATTGTGACCTCAAGCCGATGCAGCAAAGCTTTTATCCGGTCAGTGGACATAGGCGAGTCCAGCTGTTTCATTAATATTATGGCGCTAGATATCATATTGACGTTATTCAAATGCTATTCATATGAAAAATCAATCTTTACATTTTGGAGGGAGAAATGTGCTTGTTTAATCTATGTTTTCTACAAATTACTGTTAATTGATTAGTGATATTATTATTTTTAATATATGTTAGTAAACTACATGTTTCAAGCTATAGAAATATATGAATTTTGCTAGTACTTCTAAAGGTTTTCATGGCAGAAAAATACGTTTAGACTCAAAATTAACTATTTTTAACACATTTAATACATGTTTACGTTGGAAACTAACACATCTTAAAATCGCTGTTCAATCTTTCTAACACATGCTTTCTTCCAAGTCCGCGCGCATTCCATAAATATAGTATACATTTCCCACATCGTCACACTTCCATTCCACGATGGCAGACAGAGGAGCAAGGCGTCTCAGAAGATTAAGGATGGCCCAAATCTTCAACAATTTAAGGCGCAGCAGTCGAAATGAACGACCTATCGCAGAAGAAGACAAAACAGAGGAATGGGGAGTTTGCGTCATATGTATGGATCGACGTGTAAAGATAATGCTCGCCCCGTGCTGCCACATCTGCACCTGTGCAACGTGTTTCCATAGGATGCTCATCAACGTCAGATGTCCCGACTGTAGATGCATCCACACGCCAGTGCCCTGCCCAGTTTGCCGGCAACAAATTCAACGTTTCTTCAACGTCTTCATTTAATTCCATGTAGGAATTCCAAAGGCCCTTTTCAGGGCCAACCATTATTTTCGAAAGGGAAACTTCTATTAAGCACATATTTTTTTTTGTTTTGTTTTGTTTGTTTTTTTTGTTTGTTTTTTTTGTTTGTTTTTTTTTGTTGTTGTTGTTTTTTTTTGTTTTGTTTTTTTGGCATTCGAATATCCACCAAAAATGACTAACGTCATGTTGTTTATTGTGTCCGATAGAAAATCAATTTACTAAATTATGATATCGCAAAGAAATTTAGTATTAATTAGTATTCATCAAAATACGTATACATAGTGTAACAAATAGAGATACATTGATTTCACTCATTCAGTATAAAACAAGCATATATATTCAATGTCCATCGTAACAAAACCCTTTGTCTGTAGTTCACGACAAGTACAGACACGTCTATGCAGCGCAATAGACATTAAACAAAGATCCATGAGTCACACTATTGTTAATTCCCCTGCTCCTGCATTATTTCTCGACATGTAGACACTTGTCATAGTGATAACTACTCATCGCTTATAAAAACACACACGCGTATCGCTTAACCAACACTTCTCCCCCAAGAAGTGATTAGATACAAACGTTTCTTTCATATACCCACGGTCGACCGCACATCAATATATTATAAGGGATAATAATAGGATAAACACCGCCTTTTGTGGACGCTTTGGCTTTGCACGCTTTCTGCACGCGTGAGCTAGGTCGTTATGCGAGAAAGACTATGCAATGTAAGCGGAGACGACGTATGGCTTTATCTTTAGAACATTTGACGCTATTTTTGCGTTATTTGGTTACAGATTATTCGCTGTTGTTTTCTAAATTTTACAGTTGTCTGCTATATATCGCTCGCTATAATATGCTGTTGTGGCATGCTTCAAAGTTATGCCTGGAGAATACCGTAACTAATCGGGGAATCGGAGGATTCCTAAAGATGTCCTCTGAAAAGGCCAAAATTATCAGAATATTGATGCATTGACCGACAGGGGTAGTGTGAGTAATTGAGTAACTGAGTAATTACTGAGTAAATGAGGTATGAAGATAGGATAGAGAGGGGTATTACCCATATAATTGAAAACTCGTCTCCAACTAACCAGTCGATATTAATGACCTATCATGACATCATTGGGTAAACTCTTCTTGTCTTGTATTCTCGACATGTATACACTTGCATCTGTGTAAATTCCTCACAAACAAAGAGGCATATGGGAGTTAATAAACAAGTTCAGACTTATCCATTCCTATTAATACGTTCACGTATACAACCCTCTTCATTCAACATTCTTCAATTCCATTCTTAAATATCTGTCTAAGCGATAATAAATGGCCAAATATTCCCTTTTGTTAAATTTTTATTGTTGTGTGTCAACGCGTGCCAGAGCTCCTTTTCAGCCTGCTCTAGGCCATATTTACTCAATATAAATCTTAATGTGTTAGACGGTCTTGGCAGTCTATTTGGAGGGGAAAATGTGCTTTTTAGATTAGCCTTTATACAGATTTCTGTTCACTTAAACTCCTGACAGACCTCCAGTATCGCCTGTAGGTTACAGCGACAGAGGTGATAATACAAATGCACGAGAAATTAGCAAAATGATTAGCCAATCTTAGTATTAAAATTGTCAAGTGGAAATATAGGTCTTGTTGAATTAAACAGTGGCACTCACTCCGAATGAAATCTTGCGCACTCCAGTAGGAAGTGGGTTTCATCATCAATACGATTACAACCCCTACATATTCTTTCCTCAACTGGAAGTTGACAATATCTTTCTCTTTCAATTGGTAAATTGTGGACACTGTGTTCTCACAAAGAATAGGCTCACAAGTGTATGATTGTGTATAAGTGACTATTAACTGAGTCCTCGAGTAATTGAGACAGTGTGAATACATATTGAGTAATTGAGTAAATGTGAATGCATATTGGGTCCTCGAGTAATTGCGAATGCATATTGAGTAACTGAGTAATTACTGAGTAAAAACTGAGTGACTGAGTATACAATGGGTAACTGTGAGTATGCAGTGGATAACTGTGAGTAGATATTCAGTAACTGAGTATATATTGAGTAAATGTGAATGCATATTGGGTCCTCGAATAATTGAGACAGTGTGAATACATATTGAGTAATTGAGTAAATGTGAATGCATATTGAGTCCTCCAGTAATTGCGAATGCATTTGAGTAACTCAGTAAAAACTGAGTAACTGAGTATACAGCGGGTAATTTTGAATACATATTGAGTAATTGAGTAAATGTGAGTATATATTGAGTAACTGAGTAATTACTGAGTAAATGTATATATACTGAGTAACTCTGTGTAAACTAAGTTACTGTGAGTAAACAGTGAGTAAGTGTATATAGACTAATTAACTATCAATCAATCATTGATTACATTCAGTGATTGATTGATTCATTAATTAACTGAGTCCTCGAGTAATTGAGATAGTGTCTAAATGATAGATTGAATCTATGTGTGTCTAAATTTTAGCCACCAATCAGAGCGCAGCTCTTCTATTGTCTAAATATATCGACCAATCAGAGGATAGCTCTTCTATTGTCTAAATATATCGACCAATCAGAGGGTAGCTCTTCTATTGTGTAAAAATAGTCACCAATCAGTGGGCAGCTCTAAAAATAGCCACCAATCAGTGGGCAGCTCTTCTATTGTCTAAAAATAGCCACCAATCAGAGCGCAGCTTATTTTTAGTCATCCATCACCGTATGCTATAAAAACGATCACCCATCATATTTTTTCTTCATTCAACATGGAATACTCTAAAATCGACTCCTTCTCGGACGTAAATGCCTTAAATGCTTGGGCAACAGAGCGGGGCGCCTATAACGACGTTGCTGTCAACTTACGCCGAATACAACTACTCGCCGATACTATCAGTGGCTCCGTGCCTACGATATCTCATATTCAATGTGAAGTTTGCTCTCAAACGTTCACGAATCGAGGAAATATGCTTCGCCATCGACGCAGTCACACCAGTCATCCCATCACATGTTCCACATGTCGAAAATCCTTCACCCGCATGGATAAACTGTTAACTCATCAGCGAACCCATACGAGGAAAAGGCTTGTGTATGGCGCACATCATAGCAGAGTCAAGCGGATGAGAACAGACCTAGCACCACATCAGTCTAAATGTAACTTTTGCGGAATCATCAAACCACTTCTCACCGGAAAACCATTCTGCCACGAATGTTCGACTCAAGGGAGAGAATGTACTGCCTGTCATCGACCACTGCCCGAGAAATATTTCAACTCTCATTCACAGCACTGTGACAGTTGTCATAGGAAACAAGTAGGTGGTGCAAGGCCAGACACATCCGCGCTGGACGGTACTGTACACACGCATTCCATTCCTCCTTCATCCGATGATAATGTGGATGTGTTACTGTTTTTCAAGAACACAGAACCAAAGCTTCGTAAGCTCATCACTGCTGACCTCGCTAAACACAGAGGCATCAAATGGTACCTTTCTTTACAAATCCGTATGGTGCGACCGAACAGCGACGGGGATGCTATCTACTCCGAACCCACCTTCCGATGTCCCAATGCTATCATTACTAACCTATCACAACTAGAATCTCAACTAGCCGAGGCCCTACAGAAAATTCACCATAGTTTCCAGGATTATCAACATGAGGGCAGCTCCTGGCTCATAGATGAAATACTACATCTCGACATCCATCTGGCTCAGTACGTCCCTTTTGATGGAAGTAGCTATATCCCCACACCTAAACCTCTAGTTGACAAGAAAGCTCTAGTCAACGTGGAGAGTACGGATTCTCTCTGTTTTTTATGGTCTATTTTGGCAGCCCTCCATCCAGTAGAAAAGAACCCCAATCGCCCTGAGCGTTATACAGCTTACATGGACGAATTGAATGTTGAGGGTCTTACTTTTCCCATGTCACTATCCCAGGTCGGCAAGTTCGAATCTCTCAACTCCATTTCCATCAATGTATTCGGCTATGAAAGAGAAGTTTTTCCCTTACATATCACGCAACATCGGTTTGACACCCATGTGAATCTGCTTCTCATCACCAAGGAAGATAAAAGACACTTTTGCCTGATCAAGAACATGAGTCGTCTGTTAGGTAATCGCACAAAACATAAGTGTAAACAATTCTATTGCAACTATTGCCTGCACGCATTTTCTTCCCAACGCGTGCTGGATGATCATCTCCCTCACTGCTCTCCTCATGGACCCCAACGGATCAAACTCCCAGAAACACCGGAAGAACAATGGTTATCATTCAAAAATATCAAGAAGCAACTCCGCGTGCCCTTTGTCATCTTTGCTGATTTTGAGTGTTTCACGCGCAAAATACACTCTCAGTCAGGGTTCACCACGAAATACGAACAACACGAACCGTCAGGATTTTGTTATACGGTGGTTAGCAGCTTACCGGCATACAGTACACCTGCAGTTGTCTACCGTGGTCCCAATGTGGTGAAAACATTTTTGGATCGTCTCATAGAAGAAGATGATCGCATATGCAACATCTTGGAATCGGTCATCCCCATGGAGCTCACTCGAGAGGAACAACATTCCTTCACACAAGCTACACATTGCCATATTTGCGAGAAAGAACTTCACAGCGATCGAGTGCGCGATCATTGTCATTTGTCTGGGAGATATCGAGGGCCTGCTCACAATCAGTGTAATTTACAGTACCGTTTCAGAAGATCTACCCGACAAGAGAAGCGTCAGTTTTTCATTCCCGTTATTTTACACAACACACGAGGCTACGATGGTCATCTTATTTGTAGCATCCTGGGGAAATACAAGACCCGAAATATCTCCTGTATTCCGAACAATTTTCAGAAGTACATATCTTTCTCTCTAGGCAATTTGAGATTTCTGGATTCTCTACAATTTCTCAACGCCAGTTGAAAATCTATCCAAGGATGGTGAAGACAAGTTCATCCACCTGCTGAGACATTTTTCCCATCCCGAACAGAGGCAGTTATTACTGAGAAAAGGTGTTTTCCCATATGGGTATTTGACAGATGATAGCAAGTTTTCAGACACTCAACTCCCCACCCAAGACGCCTTTTACAACAATCTTAAAGAAGAGCCGATTTCTGACAGTGATTATGCACATGCACGCACGGTATGGTCCCAGTTTGATATCCAAACACTAGGTGAGTACCATGACCTGTATTTGAAATCGGACGTCCTGTTGCTGGCTGATGTCTTCGAAAACTTTAGGGATATGTGCATGAACTATTATCATCTGGATCCTGCCCATTACTACACCTCTCCAGGACTCTCTTAGGATGCCATGTTGAAAATG